>JADGIL010026575.1:0-23250 GCA_020352625.1 Cactoblastis cactorum | reverse complement strand
TTTGAAGTCGGTTAAAAATATCATTAATATTGAGCAGCTTACAGAAGTTTTAATATTTATCGCAGTTTAGATTTATACATATAGCTTACCTAATAAGCATAATGAACATAGGTTTACAGATCATTCACCTCAGGGCTCTCCCTTGCTTGGAAACAAGTTTAGTTCCCGTTTAAGCGAATAATTTCAGTCTTACTTTCTATTGATATGCCGGAAACAATGTTTTTAGTCTGGTGTTAAACTAATGGCTTCTACCGTACTGTATGTATACCTATTTTTCGAATTACTAAAACTTTTTGGAGAATAATATAGGGGAATTGATAGCAAAATACATATACAAAATTATGTCTTTATATAACGGGGTAGACAGAGCCCAGCATCAAGAGATTTGAAGGTCATGTTTAGCCGAATGGTGAGCTTATTGAAGGAACAGATGTGGTAACAGGCAACTACCTCATCGCCTATGGAGAAAACCGTTTTGCAAACCCTTCCCTTTGATTGGACAATAGAATCTATGTATGTAGGAGAAAAAGCCGCTGTCACATTCAATCTGTTTCTGCTGGTACATTGAAGTATGTATTCATCGTAAATATTTGACTTGAATTTCTAATGAACTCATCGAATTAGTCTTTGCTTAGTATTATATTAAGTAAGAAAACGGATACCCAATTTAAAATATACCGATTACACGTTAAAATTACTTTATAATAAACCTTATATTATCAAGGTCTTTTATAAAAAAAAAATTACATACACCTATAATTACGAGCACATATACAACATTGTTACATCGTTACGCGAACATTAGAGGTACTGACGGAAAACAGATAGTTGTTAGTCACAACACGTGGGGACGAAACAGTTCCGGCCCATAAATAGGTGGTGACATAATAGTTCCACTTTCTCCTCCTTATTCGAGTGGAACAGTGGAACTAATGCGGGACTGAAGTCCCGAATTTATGCCGCTAATTGATGGAGTAAAGGCGGAGTTAACGTCTGTGGAAAATGACTCGAAATTTTTCTGTTAAATCATCGTCACTTAACTCTCTTACAAACGACGATTAATTGACGACGAATATATCAAGATTATAGTTATTTTACCTTATTCAAAAATACAAATCTTTTACGTATTTATATTATTTTTACGACCCCAACATAAATGCGTAATCAGAAGTTTTTGTTCCATTAGCGGCATAAATTTGGGACTCTAGTCCAGTATTAGTTCCACTCGATTTGTCTGCTAATATTTCTTAAAACAATATGGTCAGGGTTCATACCAATATCATGGATATGGAAACCTTTCTCATCAGTAATATGTAATACGTAATAAAATACACCAAAAATATATTAATGAAATTTTTATTATTGGCGAAATTAAATTCTTAGAAGTATTCTTACTCATAGCACTGCCGATCTCACGTTCTCGAAGAAAGCTCTCTCGAGGACATTAATGATAATGAATAATAATACAAATATTTTCACTAATTTTCTCATTTAAGGTGATTAACCAGCTGTTACAAAATACAAACCTGATTATTTTTGTTAATTTTATTTGATTTCTCACTATAAATTATATTATTAACAATAACATTTGTAGATCACTCCTTACTAAATCATATGATACTTACTGTTTTTTTAAACTCGTTATTTACAGAATTTCTAGATCAGATTTCTCTAAAATATTCTCTAAAATCAAAATACAACTTTTTTAAATTAATTTAATATAAAAAGAATAATATCAAATAAAGATCGTGAGCAAGATCACGCACAAACCCCAATACTCGGCACACATTGGATCGCACCTTTACACACACAAAATAAAAACAATAACAGATACACACAATATAAAAGAAATTCTCGCAATTTATTGCTAGACTTTGGCTTTAGCCAAACTTTATTAAAGATTAACCAAAATCTTGGAGCAGTGTCAAATGTCGAATTTTTTGCAGAAATAATATAATATCCGAGATCTGAAGTCACACAGATACACAACTACTATTCATTTTTGTTTTTATAGCATAACTATATGATGATTTCTGCCAACTTATAACTTCTATCCTAGGGTTGGGTCTGATTTTCGCTTCAGGTTTGCAAAATTTAGACTGTAGTCGTTTTGTGTAAAAAACAGTAAGGTTTCCTAATTACCTTCCTAATATTAATTTAGGTAGCGGATTCCAAGCTCTGAAGCGACACTGCTGAGGGTACATTAAATATGTTACTCCACGGACGAGCCGGTCCATTCATGCCGCAAACTAAAAAGGATGCAGCAAGCTCATACCACTAAGACAATTCTGTGCTATCATTAATTTATGTTTAGACGGTATAGACCCCACTAGCGGTGCCGTTGGCCTACGTGAGGACTTCGGGTGATTGCAGTATCGACGAGCAAAGAAAGTGGTTGTCACCTAACTCGCCTTTCTTACGACTACTCGAGTCTAATCGACTTAAAAAAACGATTTTGTAAATCAATTTCCGAACGGTGAAAGTGCTCAGTGAATTTTGTTATTATGTGTTGTTTTGCTGTTTTTTGTGTGAACAGTTGATGGTTTAGGTGAGTTTGAGGTTAACTTCAATGTTTTACGCTTATTTTATTTGAATTTTAACTTTTACATGCTTGATCAGGCTTATCCTTTCTCTTTCCTCAATAGATTTACGTTAAAAGATAGCCTTAGCACTCCTGGCGTTAAAACATAGCCTTAGCACTCCTGAATAGTATAACTTTCTGATTGTGAAAGAATTTTCATTAACAGTTCAATATTTCCGAAGATAACCCTTACAAACAAACAAACAAACACACAAACAAACAAACTTTACCTCTTTAAAATATTAGTATAGACATAGAACGTAGAAAGAATACCGTCCTACTTTATGTGTTTTTAAGTATACATTTCTCTGAGACAAAGTTTAAAATAAGTGTTGCAATTGCTCTAAGAAAACTTTTCCAATCAGTAAATGTGACTCTTATATAATCAGCGTAACGAATGTTGAATTCTAAAATATATTGAATAAGACAGCCATAAAAGAGCCGGGTAATCCAAAGTAATATTAAATAATTCAAACAGGCGATGTTTTACATCAACCTTTATGCTTATCACAACTTTCTAATCTTAATTTGTCAATGACTCAATAAAAATATCACGTTCGATAAATGACGTGAAAAACATCATTATTGAACAAATGACATCCATTACAGGTTTTTAACTAATCATTAAGTTGTAATTAGACAAAAATCTAAATATTTGGCGATTAAAAAGTGCATTACAAACTAGTGAACTTGAATAAAAATATTTTAATGACTCTTTATTAATTTTGCGAAAACTATGAAATTGAAAACCGTAACACGTGTCAATGATTTTGAATTAAATTAATTTTATGTCATAAGTGGATTATTATATGAGTTTGCGTGTAATATTTACGACTTGATCTTCTAATCAATACTTATAAGTGAAATATATCACACACTGTATATCATAAAAAAACGAAAATAAATATATAAGGACAATTCACACAGATTGAGTTAGCCCCAAAGTAAGTACGAGACTTGTGTTATGGAATACTAACTCAACGTCAATATTTTATAATAAATACATAAACATCCAGGACTCAGGACAATCAGAAAAAGGCCATTTTCCTTCACCGGGGATCGAACCCGGGACCTCCTGCGTAGTGGTCAGATACGTTAACCGTTACACCACGTAGGTCGTCAAAATCCGAGAAAGCCGCGTAAAATAATGGAAAAGATAGGGAAAAAGATGATTGTTTCCAAATGTTATTTTAAACGGTAACACTGATGTTGTGTAACAATTTCACCGGAACTTCAGAGTTACAGAACCGATGTAAACAAATGTAAGTTGTGTTACGGTCGAGAACCCGCTTTCTACCTCTCGAAGGTGTTGATCGGATTTGCATGTGATACCACCTTATCTATGCCTATTTTACTTTTTTTTATTTTTTTTTATATTTTTATTATTTTCCCCGGACAAGCCGGCCCATTCAAGCTGCAGGCTAACAAAGCAAGCAGCAGGCTCCACACCACTACAAGTAGTGGCTTCATACCACTACAAAGTAGTGGCTCCATACCACATTCATACTGTGAGGTGATAAAGCTTTTGAGACGTAATATATGTATGTGTGTACTTACCTGAAGAATGCAATCTATTTTCCTTATAATTGGTATTAGGCAAATAACTAAAGATTATAATATTTCTAGTCGCAAACGGCCACATATACGACCAAATATAGCTCAGAACTTGCCCAACAAGATCTTTAATTACAAAGCTCTTACCATTTTTAAGTTAGTTTAAATTGCACTCATAATAGGGCATCAAGTGAGTAAAAAAAAGTTATCAAATCTGCAGGGGATTGCCAGTAATGTAATAATCTAAACCTAATAATAAAAGTAGTTAAAGATAAGGTCACTGATGCATTTCAAAATGTGATTTCAAATGTATTATGTTTTGAATGTTACTAAACAATGGGCAGCGAGAAATTTTCGTACATTCCGTGTACAATACAAAAGTGTGTCAGCCGCGGATGTGACCGTTAACCCGTTGCTTGCACGGTTATGACAAGTTATCACACACACATTAAAATTGTTTAAATAAAAAATAAATATTCACAAATGAGCCAAACAACGCAAATTCTAATGATAATTCCAATTCGAAAAATCTGTGTTATTTCTTAACAAATTTAAACATTTAATGTATGAAGAAACTATTCAATGCAATAATATATAATATACATAATATAATATATACTTCATGCAAAGTTTATAACGGAAAACTATAAGTAAATATCTTAATTAAATTACTATACTGTCTATTCGAATCGGCCCACTGTAATAAAAAAAAAAGAAACTCAACACAAATCTTTAATTAAACTCGATATTGGACAACTTTTAACCATTTTTAGTTATTTATTTTATATTTTAGTTTATTATTAGTTCATATCGAAGAATGATCCTCCTTAATTTAATCAATATAGATTTAAAGCTATATCCTGTGCGTGCTGACCAGTGCCGCCGGTATAAATAACGGTAAACGGCAAGCGTTACACGGTCCACTTTCCTCTTCCTGACAAAGACAATTCACTAACTATGACTCAAATAAACGGTTGAAGATAAACTTAGTAAGAAAGTGATGATCATAATATATGTATGACAGTATCGGTAATTATTAATTAAATGAAAAATTGTACATAGTTATAAATAAATGCTGTAGTACTTAAAAATATAATTCCTTTTCTAACTGCTTAGAAGTGTAACAGAGACGGTGATAACACATTATAGCGGTTTAATTTATATTAAAAAAATTAAATATACTGGTATGTAGTACAAACGACAAGTGAAAAGCCGCAAACGGAATGGCATATCGATCCATTATAAGAATAATTGTTTGCAGGTGAAGATGAGTGCGATAGTGAACGCGGCTGCCGACGTCCTCTCAGGGTCGGCTATCGCCGCAGCAGCTGGATCGCAGGTCGGTATTCCATTACAGAGTATTATACTTATTTCTTATTTTGTAATTTTAGTATTCCAGTGCGTTTGACTTTAAATCCGCCTGACTGATGTGAAACAGCTATGAAGTTTGTTGTTGTACAAGCCAATTAAATAATAACTCTTGTCTTGACAATAAATAAATATATAGGGACAAATCACACAGATTGTGTCAACCCCAAATCAAGACTTATGTTATTGGATACTAACTCAACAATACTATATTTTTAAATAAACGCATAAACCTAAAGTAATAAATAAACACATCCCTTCGAACAAGAAAAATAATGCAAATGTAATCTATAGAAACAATAATTGACAGCGACGGCGATCACTTTTACAATCATCTGACCTGCATAAACTTATTTTATTTTGCACAAAAACTTCTTGCACTTTTTAACAAATGTGTTTTTATAATCGTTTCCAGGTAGCTTGGTTCATTCCTATGCTGGTAGCAGCTATCGCGTACTATCAATACGAGCAGTCGGACCCTGAAGGTCGGCCTGGAGATATCCCCGAGGCAGAGCTATACCCGGAGTACGACTTCATTGTAGTCGGTGCCGGATCAGCTGGTTAGTGAGTATACCATCAGCAGATAGCTACAAGTAGTGTTGGATCTTATTTACTTGAGATTAGATTTATATAGACCTCAAATTTTTCGCAGTTGTCTATGATTTATATACGTTGTTTTTCAAAAATTTAATTAATCATCGCAAACACCAGTAACGCCACCACTCTTTTTCTGTACCTCAAGAAGTTCGAAAATACATATATTTGAAGCCCACAGCATCTTTTATTTGAATCCCCAAGCCCCAACAAGTGGTTCATTCAGATGTTTGTTGTAGTTGTATGAAGACATATCTCAGTAGCGAAGTTGTTCCTTCAGTATGATATCGTTGTATTGAAGAATATATTGTCAAGAGACAGATACTTATTGTTAAATTTATAAAATAAAAAATATAAACAGAAGCTACATTTGGTAGCGTAACGCGCTTGTTCAACCAAATCCAAATGAAACTCTGTTATAACCGTGTTTACCTGCAAATAAATTAATTTTATATCTTTTCATTTCGACGGCTGTTCTTAAAATAAAGTGAATAATATAGGGATAAGGCAAAATATTGCAAAATATTTAGAAGCAAATTCAATTCTTGGAAATTCACAGACTGTTTTAAAATAAAGTAATCTGAGAGCGTGATGGTCAGACACAGAAAAAAAACTGTATTTTTCTATTGGAAATGTAATTTTTAAATAAATTTTATCTGTCCTTACTAATTTTACAGTTATAATGATTTCAGGAACGGTGGTAGCAAATCGACTATCAGAAATCGGACATTGGAAAGTGCTACTACTGGAAGCGGGTGGAGACGAGACAGAAATATCAGATGTCCCGCTCTTAGCTGGCTATCTGCAGCTGAGCAAGCTGGACTGGAAGTATAAAACTGAACCATCTGGAACATCTTGCTTAGGTAACGTTTTGAAAATTTTCTTTGACCTTCTACGATCTTCTTTTATGATGGGTGAGAGACTATTTTATTCCACTACTTATTTTCGAGTAAGCTAGCAAAATGTTTTCCTTAAATAATTTTATCCATTTTGCAAAAAAAAATAATTAGAAAAAGAATTCCGGTGGAAACTTTACTTTCAAACATATTTTCTTAAATATATATCTATTATTATATTAAATATATTTAAACAATTGTTTATATATTTTCAGCTATGGAAGGAGGAAGATGTAACTGGCCTCGCGGAAAAGTTCTTGGCGGCAGCTCAGTTTTAAATTACATGTTATATCTCCGTGGGAATAAAAAAGACTACGACATATGGGAATCCATGGGGAATAAAGGATGGGGATATAAAGATGTTCTGTACTACTTTAAGAAATCTGAAGATAATAAAAATCCTTTTTTAGCCCAAACACCATACCACAGCACCGGTGGTTATTTGACAGTAGCAGAAGCTCCTTATCACACTCCTTTAGTTTCGAGTTTCATCGAAGCTGGCTTAGAAATGGGATATATGAACAGAGATATAAATGGAGAAAACCAAACCGGATTTATGGTTGCCCAAGGTACTATTCGAGGAGGGCGACGCTGTTCCACGTCTAAAGCCTTTTTACGCCCAGTAAAAGACCGTCCCAATCTTCATATAGCTATGCATAGTCATGTCTCTAGAGTTATGATTGACCCCAGAAGTAAAATAGCTTTTGGAGTAGAATTTATTAGGAATAAAATGATTCACAGAATACGGGCCAGGAAAGAGGTGATTTTGTCAGCTGGTACTATAAATTCCGCACAAATATTAATGCTTTCTGGTATAGGACCAGGTGAAGAACTGACAAAACATAGGATACCATTAATACAAAATTTACCAGTTGGAAAAAATCTTCAAGACCACATAGGTGTAGGAGGTTTAGCTTTCATGGTTAATAAACAAATATCTATTGTAGAAAATAGACTGCATACAATGAGTACTTTGATGGAATATGCTGTAATGGGGGAGGGACCTTTAACTATAATGGGTGGTGTAGAAGGGCTTGGTTTTGTAAACACAAAATATGTAAATGCCTCTGATGATTTCCCTGACATAGAGTTCCATTTCATATCCGGTTCAACAAATTCCGATGGTGGCGAACAATTGCGTAAAATACATGGTCTAACAGAGCAGTTTTACGATGCAGTATTCAGACCGATAAATAATATGGACGTTTGGAGTATTATTCCTATGCTACTAAGACCAAAAAGCAGAGGATTTATCCAACTCCGAAGTGCTAATCCATATGACTATCCATACATATATCCAAATTATTTAACAGACGAAATGGATGTTAGAACTTTAATCGAAGGTGCTAAAATTGCTTTTGCCCTGTCTAGAACGAAGGCTTTCCAGAGGCACGGATCATCGTTCAACAAGCATATATTTCCAGCATGTGTTAGCATACCGAGGTTTACGGATGCCTTTTGGGAATGCATGATTAGGCAATATACATGTACAATTTATCATCCGGTGGGAACAGCAAAGATGGGACCATACTGGGATAAGGAGGCCGTTGTTGATCCAGAGTTGAGAGTATATGGTATTAAGGGATTAAGAGTGATTGATGGTAGTATAATGCCAACATTGGTCAGTGGCAATACCAATGCCCCGATCATTATGATTGGTGAAAAGGGTAGTGATATGATCAAAGAGTTTTGGTTGAAGAGAAGAATATCAAGGTACTATGCTTGATGATGATGGTGTACAAATCTTCAGTATTTTATCAGTATTATTTTATTTGTATATAGTTAATTTATTCTAGTTTAAATTATTTATTTTTCACGAATGTAAATGTGTAAATAAAGAGCTAAAACATTATCGTGTTGTAATTGATTTATATATAAAAGAAATGACTATATTATTTCTAAGACTACATATAATTAGATTCTGATTCTTGTTGAAATTGAATTTAGTTATACATTATTGTATTACTATGTACTGAAGATCTTTCGATCACACGGGAAAACCGCAAGCAAAAGTCAGTCATCAATCATAAAAACCATATAAAAATAAATATTATAACCAGTAAAAAAAAATGTCGTAATCGTAACGAAAGGCTGTTCAAAACTGCTGACCTGCATCACTTTGTATTGTGCTCAGAATATTTAATGCTTAGAGCTGCATTCATGAATTTAAATTTTAAAGAAACATACACAACTATAACAGCTACGAACTTAAATATGAATATTTTACAATTTTTACCAATTCGGTTTTATTTGCATACAAACGGTACAAGTAATTTATAACTAACTTGGGTATATGCAATCTATCAGTAGCAAATCGAAATATAAATTTAAGCGCTAACGTCTTTATGTCATGTATATGACAGACATTTTACAAAACACATATAAACAAATATTCCATATAAAGTGCTACATCTGTTTCATCATACTCTGTACACTTCGAGTGCGACAACCTGACTTGATGCACAATAAATAACTCGATGAAATCTGCTGAATTAGTCGTCTATTGTTACATTGTTATATCAGTCGCATATTAGTGGTTGATTTAAAATTAAAGTTCATGTCGCAAATTACTTAGCGACCATGTCAGGGTACGGGCATGTGTCGCCCCTTCGGCCCATAATCTCTAATACAAGGATTATGTTCAGCCTTCTACCTGGGCTTGGAGCTCTGATAATTTTGAGGATGGCAATACATTTATACAGGCCTGATATAGAAGACGCTGAGCACAGAGTCAGAGATTATCCATTCGAACATTTGTACGATTGTTACGACTTCATCATTGTTGGAGGTGGATCAGCAGGAGCCGTGCTAGCTAACAGACTATCAGAAAACCCTCAGTGGACAGTGTTGCTCCTTGAAGCAGGTCAAGACGAAAACGTTTTGTCAGAAGTGCCGAGCATGTTTCCTATACTACAAAGTTCGTCCATAGATTGGCAGTTTGTGACTGAACCTAGTAAAGAATTCTGTTTAAGTATGATTGATAATAGATGTAAATGGCCGCGTGGAAAAGTTCTCGGCGGTTCTAGTGTGCTAAATGCTATGTTATACATCAGAGGTAATAAACGAGATTATGACTACTGGGCTAGCATAGGTAATACAGGTTGGTCGTACAAAAATGTTTTACCTTATTTCTTGAAAGCAGAAGATATGAGAATTCCTGTATATCAAAATGACCCTTATCACGCCACTGGTGGCCCTTTAACCGTCGAATACTTCAAATATCAGCTACCAATTACAGATAAGATTTTAGAAGCTGGCAAGCAACTAGGGTATAATATTTTGGATGTGAATGGAGCATATCAAACTGGGTTTACGAGATCTCATGGAACTGTCCGTGACGGACTCCGATGTAGCACAGCAAAAGCGTATTTGAGACCAGTTAGTAAAAGACCTAATCTTCATGTGAGTGTACACTCTTTGGTAGAAAAAATACTCATAGATGAACATAAAAAAGCATATGGAGTGAAGTTTGTGAAGCACGGTCAGCAACGTATAATAAAAGCAAGTAAAGAAGTGATTTTATCTGCTGGGTCTATTCAGTCACCTCAGCTGTTAATGCTATCAGGAATAGGAGACGCAGAACACCTCAAAGATGTTGGTATTTTCCCAATAGTAAATTTACCAGGTGTGGGCAGAAATCTTCAGGACCATATAGCAATGGGAGGGCATTCTTTTCTGTTTGAAAATCCTTACGATAACGGCACAGACTACTGTTTTAATATCAAGAATGCGTTATCTATAAACGGTTTAGTAGATTTTGCACTACACAATACTGGATTGTTATATAGTATGATGGAAGCAGAAGCTATGGCCTTCATCAATACAAAATATCAAGATCCTAGTGAAGATTATCCAGATATTCAGTTGTTTATTGCTCCAACAGCAGACAATTTAGATGGAGGATGGTTCGGAAAGCGAGCTAATGGACTAACAGACGAAACATATGCGGTGTTGTATGAAGATATATTATTTGATTCATCGTTTTCTATAGTACCTTTACTGTTAAGGCCAAAAAGTCGTGGTTATTTGAAACTGAGAGACTCCAATCCATATTCACCACCTCTAATTTATCCGAACTACTTTTCTGACCCACAGGATATAAAAGTTTTGGTAAGTGTATTTAATTACTCACTTTCACTTATCATTCTCAGCCTTTTATCGTAAAAATAAATTAAGTTATAATTTAACATTAACGTGATATAACCTTAGTAACAACATACATATGAAACATTTGCACAAAATAAAATCATATCTTACTTGTCACAAACCAAGTGTACCGCACCATAACTTAAAAAAAAATGGGTACCGTACAATAATTTAAAAGAATGACAAAAATCACATTTGTTGTATGGGAGCACCACTAAATATATGTTTAATTTTAATTTAATTATTTATTTTTAAAGTTGCTATATAAATACATATTCTGTAAATATTTCAAGCGTCTACACATTGAGCAAAAAAATTACATTTATTGCATGGCAGTGCCCTTAAATATTTATTTTGGTTTTTAATATTTATTGTTTTGGCAGCAACAGAAATACATCATCTGTGAAAGTTTCAATTGTCTTACTTTAACTTTCACGGTTCATGGGAAACAGCATGGTGACAGACAGACAGACAGCAAAGTCTTAGTAATAGGGTTAGTATAATAATTAGTAACATGTCCTTTATCTAGAAGACTCAAAAAATAGAATATACTTAAGTATATTCTATTAAGTACGTACTTCTTTACTTCTAGGTACAATAAAAATTTAACATTACAGGTAGAAGGGGCCCGTATAGTTCAAGAGTTGGTGGAGCAACCAGTTTTACAAGAACTGAAAGCCCGCCCGAACCCAAACAGAAACCCTGGGTGCACGGAACATGAGCTGATGTCTCAAGAGCATTTGGAGTGTCAGGCAAGGCACCACTCTTTAACTATATACCACCCAGTTGGCACCTGCGCCATGGGACCCGTGGACAATCCAGAGGCTGTAGTCGATCCTAGATTGAGGGTAAGTTATTTTAAAGTTGACGTACACGCGATAACATTTTACTTAATATCAGTAGCTCGTGTTGTTCCTTAGGTAAAAAAGTGAGAAATAAATTACAGAAACAAGGTGCCATGAAACTTTGTGTAGATGCTACGAATACTTTGAAAATAATTAATGAAAATATATTTGACTATAGAACTTTTTTTTCTGTTTCGCTTAAATTTCTTAATGTCCTACGTATTTGGCTAGAAAAATAGTGACGTCATATAAAGCGCACGCATTAATTTAGTTTCTATAGTTCAGTATCTTTGTTATCTTAGCATATTTAAATAACAAATAAAACATTTAAATACCTAAATATATCATAACAATAAGCATTAGATTGTCTAATTAAAGAGACTTATTACAATTCCAGGTGTACGGAATCAAAAACCTGCGTGTGGTCGACGGCAGCATTATGCCGACTATCGTCAACGGCAACACAAACGCTCCCATCATCATGATTGCTGAAAAGGCTTCAGACATGATCAAAGAAGATTGGAGCGACGTCACCAACTATGAATTCACAAGCTGCACAGGACCTTATAAAAGACAACAGGACAGTACCGAAGAAAGTGAAGGGCCAAACAAAGTTCAATTAAATATAACTCAACTAACGCCCAATCTATTCCACGAAACTTATGAAATGTTTCCACAATTAGATCAATTTGAGAGTAACAAAATAAACGGAAGTAATCCAAAAGTATATAAGACGCGTTTACCAGATATTAATGAATCAGTATTTCCAAAGAAGAATGTTCATGAACCTAAACAAGAATCATACATACCTCCCGAATTTAAAGCATCCACCATAAATCCAAATTATATCCCAGTCTATCCTTACATAGATGATTACGGAAGACAATTTTATTCGCCATATCCATATTGGACTAATTTCAATCAAATGAAGGATAATAATAACAAAAACTTAATTTATTCGGGTATTAAGAAAAATCCATTTAAGAAATACGGGTTACAGAAAAAGAAGCCAGTAAGTAATACGATTTTTAATCCATATAATTATTTAACACCAACTTATCAGGAGAAAGATGCTTTCTTTGAAACGAAGCAGATATCAACGCCAGAAGGCCGTAAGTGCAAGATATGGCTTTATTACGACGGAGTTAAGTACGAGGTTATTTTGTAGGGGCTAAGTGATTAATTTGTAATGAACCCAGTGATAGATATTTAAAAATTGTTCTAAATATATTGTTGATGTAAAGATGATAAAGTTAACTGTATTTTAATAGTTAAAATGGTACCATTTATTTATACCCAGCCCTACCATACATTGATAGGTTAAGTACAATTTTAATAAGACTTAACTAATCTAGTTCTTAATGGGATCCAAATAAAGACAAATTCGAAAAAACATTTAAATAACACGGTCCTATCAAAAATGTACATCAAGTATCTCCAAAAATCTTATTTCTATATTTGACTATACCAACTTTATGATTGCTAACAATATTGACATCTTATTTAGTATTATTTTATAGAAATTATCGTAGGATACATAAAACCTGTTCATAAATGTACCCAAGTGCGTGTATCTGCGCAGTGTGCAGTTCGCCAGAGGACGATGCACTTGCATCCACATACTTGCATCAGTTGCATCACGTCCATTTTAGTGCAATTTCTACGTGTGAAAGTTTTGTGCAAGTGATCTTGGAAAGTAAGTTTCTGTTTAATAATATTTAAAATAGTATTTTCCCTTGACTAATTAAAATTTCAAACCACCACATCGTACCATTTCATACCATTATATCGTAGGCTATTTATTTGTCGTATTAGGTTATACCCGCGCTCTAGTTCTACTCGGATACTCTCAAACTTACGAACATTTTTTCATTATAATACTAAAGTAGATAATATCTATAAGTACACTTTTTATCAAATTGTAATATAATTAATTTAATAACAACCAAGATAACTAGGTGAAAATGTATAGGCGATTGCTGTGTGTCTTTAACAGACTTCAAAAAAGGAGTTAAAAAAAGGTGCTCAGTTTGACCTGTATGTATGTATGTATGTTTGTCCGCGATTATGTCGCGTTTTGCTGAACCAATTTTCATCTGATTTTCAAAAGAGTGTTTGTTATACTTAGGAGAAGGTGTTAGTATTTTAAACGACATCAGTAAATTAGATTAATTGATGGCGGTTCCCTTTTTTTAAGAAAATAAATTATTTTCTCAGTCTGTTTTATAGAGTGATATACATATGTATATAACACATCTAACCATCTAGTATTTAAATTGCTGTTTTCATGGTAAGTCTGTTTTATAAAAAATAAAAATAATTGATAAGTTTCTCTATAAGCTGTGCCAAAAAAAATTGGTTGTGGTATTATACATATACGATAGATTTGCACATAAGATAAAGTAACCTGAAACAAGATATAGGGTAGAATAGGTATAAGGTGAAGCTGACTGAAATAACAATGTATTACAAAGTGCAATCTTCTGGAAAGATCTTGCAAAAGTAACGTAATCAGTAGTATACGTAACACGTCATAAAAAAAAAATATATATGTGTAGGGATATATGCTTAATATACTCAACAAGCCGTTATACACATAAAAAAAAATCCTGTAAAAAGAAATAAAATATGCTTAGGTGTCTGTTTTTGACAGTTGTTTATTAAGGTTCCGTACCCATAGGGTAAAACGGCACTCTAATACTTCGCAGTCCGTCCGTATGTCATCAGGCTGTATCACTTGAACTGTAAGATGGCTAGACAGGTGAAATGAATGTATGTCGCCGCTATATTAACAAATATCAAAACAGAACAACATAAATATTTTAAGAGGACTCTCATACACAACATAAGATATTTTTACTGTTACTTAATAATAATGATTGAATTTCAAAAGTTGAAATTAAATAAAAAAGTACAAAACGTGACTATATAGGTACATAGAGAAAATTACACACATTGAGTTAACCCCAAACTAAGATCAGGACTATTATGGGACACTATTCAGCGATATCATATTATATAACAGGATGCATATGCATATATTGACACCCAAGTAGGTACAAGGCCAATCAGACAAGATCATATTCCATCTGAATCTACTGGAAATCGAACCTGAGATCTCCTGAGTAGCAGGCAGATATGCATACATATCATTGATTAGCCGTAAAGGTTAAAATTTGTTGCATTTTGGGCTTCCCTGTCTAAATGGTAAAAAACGGAACCCTTAAACCTTCGTCATATCCGCCTGTCCGTATGTCACAGTCATTTTATTTGGAGACTATGCATACTATGAGGTATTAGAAAATGTAATCTATAAACCACTACAAAATTGTTTAGTATGATTTTAAAAATAAAACTTTTAAACTACATGTAACTGAGGGATGAACTTAATATTTAAATACAGAACATAGCCTTGTGAGGTATCATTAGATACTTACGAGTAGGTCTTTATACACCGTGTACAGTACATACATTTCTGTACACTATTATACATCGATGACGGCATTTTTAAGATCCATGAAGCCAGCCATGAGTTTGTACAACAGATTGACAGCCAACCTTTTACCAAAAGTTTAGCTGAATGGCAAAAATCAAACGCAAATAATATTTACTACATCCAAAACTTTGGCAATAGGAATCCGAATTAATGGTATGTGTAATTTGTATGAGATGGTTGATATGATGATGTATGTACTGTATATACTTACGTTAGATATAATATGTATGTTACAGGTCATAGACGAAGTGCGGATACGAAATACACTTACATAGTTATAGCTGAGTAAAACTAGTTGCTGTCTTCGGTTAGGTTTGGTTTTCTAGTTGTATCTGCACTTCGCCTATTAGCCATAACATTTACATTGTTTTGACTCAAGTATATATTTTTACTGTAGGTCAAAATAGTAATTTATAAAATATTACATGTTTATAGTCTTGATTACCGTGTATACATAATAAAATGTTCATGTACATAGTAAGTGCAGATATCTTGAATGACACCTGTTATTGTTTAGTGGAATGGCAAATAAACCAGCTAAAATCGAAGCTTTATAATAAGGTACTTATGCCATTTTTTTGCTTTTATTCTTTTTTTATTTTATCTGATGTTTTTAAGAATGATATAATAACACATCTAAATATACGTAATTACGTATATTAAAATTGCTATGCTTAAGCCAAACCCAGGTGATTGTTTTTTTGTAGTGTACTAAATAAAGTAAATAACCTTGTGCAGGTTGTAAGATAACAAATTTATCGCAAATTGTCATATAAACACGATTAGAGTATTAAAAAAAACAATTATTATTAATATTAAACACAAACTTAAGTAAACAAAGATTGGAAACGTGCGTTTTGCAGGTCTCATAGGCTCTGCAGTGACCACTTTGTTGTATAAAAACTTTTTGAATATCGCCTGATAATAAATGGTAGGCAAAATTGTAATGACTCGTATATAATCGTCACCAGTCCGTAATTTTTTAAAGACTTTATATATTTTGATATTAAAACTATAAAATTATTCTTCATAGCTTAATACACAGAATATTTAACGGTAATTTATTTCTCAAATCAATCTATCAAAACGATCTCCGCATTATACTTATACGCTAACAAGGAGTCCCAGCTTTGATCCCAGGTCAGGTCAAGATACAGTTACTTAGTAAAATTACAATTATATCGAAGGAAATCTCGCCATTACAGGTAAAGCGTCATGTGGGCATGCGACCCAGCATTGACTGCTGAGATTGTGGGTAGCTACCAGGTAGCCGGGCCTGTATTCGCCCAGGCCCTACAGGCATTCTTAGCAGCTCATTGCGCACTGGTTGGCGATCATCTGTGGCCTGCTGATGCCACTAAAGCTGTTCTCGATGGTAAGACCAAAGTTCTTTATCAGAACGATGCTTAACTATTGTAGAACAAGTTAGGAATAATTATCCAAAAAAACGTAAAAAGGGAGATGGTTACTTTCTATTAATATAAATACAAATGCGAAAATTTGTGAGGGTGTACGGATATATACATAGGTATTTATGTTACTCTAGTAAATACGAAACTGAATTCAATGAAATTTTGTAGACGGGTAGACCTGGAATAGCACTCATAGTGCTTTTTTTACCCCGACATTGGCATGCAACCTTCCGAGTTTTGAAATAATATGATAATATACATATTAAAAAAATTCTTTAAACTAATTTTAGATCCAACTTATGATTTCATCGTTGTTGGTGCTGGTTCAGCTGGATCCGTCGTAGCTAACCGTTTGAGTGAAATACCTAATTGGAAAGTTCTGCTTATAGAAGCTGGAGACAACCCAACCTTGACCACAGAGGTATAAGCGCATAAAATTATGTATTTATTAGAAAATATAGTCTCATTGAGATAATATCCCATAATTATTTCTATTTTAAATATAATAATTATTTCTATTTTAAATATTTTATATAATACACAATAGTTAACTTTGCGATATACTACCATGTCGTTAAAGAATATGCGTTCCGTCAAATAAAAAATAACTTAAGCCATAATATATGTATGTATTGTTCAAATTTCAGATGCCGCAACTATTCTATGCTAATATGGACACCGAAAATGACTGGAATTATCGAAATCAGCCACAGATTGAAGCGTGTCGAAGTTACAAGAACAAATCATGCGCATGGCCGCGAGGAAAAACTCTTGGGGGATGTAGCAGCATCAATGGCATGTTTTACGTCAGAGGCAATAAACATGACTATGACAGTTGGGCAAAGCAAGGCAATAAGGGTTGGAGTTATGAAGAAGTCCTACCATATTTCAAGAAAAGTGAGAACTACAATGGTATCTTGACCGAAGAAGTTAAAAGATACCATGCTACTGGAGGTTACTTAAATGTTGAAAATTTAGAAATGGACCCATTGGAAAATGTGATGTTGAAAGCAGTGAATCAATTAGGTATACAAACTTTAGACATCAATGGAGAATCCCAACTGGGTGTGATGTTGTCATCGACTACCACAAAAAACGGTGTTAGACATAGTACAGCAAGAGCATTTCTTAGTCCCATTCGAGATAGAAAAAATTTACATGTCACGAAAAATTCATACGCTACGAAGATTCTGTTTGAACCGAATACAAACAAGGCCAAGGGCATTGTCATTAACAAAGAAGGTAAAGATATTATGGTCAATGCAAAGAAAGAGATTATTTTATCGGGAGGAGCTATCAATACACCTCATTTATTACTACTCTCAGGCATAGGTCCCCGTAAACATTTAGAAGATTTAAATATTCCAGTTATAGCAGACTTACCTGTAGGGGAGAATTTACAAGATCATGTATTTATTCCAATTTATTATACTAAGGAAGGTGACAAAAATATAACATCTCTGCCTAATATCATAGGCGCATTTACTCAGTTCATTTTAGAAAAGCGTGGACCTTTTTCAGACACTAGTCCACATAGAGTAATAACATTTATTAATACAAAACATCCTAAATCAGATATACCAGATTTTGAATATCACTACGTTATTTTCCCTCCAAATATACACAGCAATTTGTTAGATGTTTATAAGAAGCACGGATTGAGTGATGAAGCGATTAAAAAATTTCACAAATTATCCGAGAATAAGTTCGTAATAATAGTGTACAATGTCCTTTTAAATCCTAAATCCAAAGGACGAATTCGCCTTCAAAGTAAAGATCCAAATGTGTATCCATTAATTTTTGCTAATTATTTTAAAGATTCAGATGATATGCACACAATTATAAATGGAATAAAACAACACAGTCTTAAATTAGGCGAAACAGAATCATTCAAAGAAAGTGGATTTAAATTGGAATGGCTAGATATAGATCCATGCAAGAAATTTGATAAAAGTTCGGACGAATTTTTGGAATGCATTTCAAGAGAATTGACATTTTCGCTCTATCACCCGACGAGCACTGCCAAAATGGGCCCCATTGATGATGACACGGCGGTGGTAGACCCTGAACTGAAAGTTCGGAAGGTTCAATCATTGAGAGTTATAGATGCTAGTATAATGCCATCCATTGTAAGAGGCAACACCAATGCTCCTGTTATTATGATTGCCGAAAAAGGCGCTGATATAATTAAAACGGCTTGGTTAGATGTACACAGTGAATTATAAATAACAATTTATGTATATTTGCAGTCACTAGGCGAAGTAAATTTTATATATCATAGGTTTTCTTTTATACATACAACTAGCGCTGTGCCGGCTTCGCACGGGTTTTAATACCTTCCTTATGTATCACCCTATGTATTAAAAAAATCGCATCAAAATCTGTTGTTGTTCTAAAGAACTAAGCATACATAGGGACAGACAGCGAAAAGCGACTATGTTTTATACTATGTTTGTGATAACTACTTTTACAATACTTTGCATTTGGTTTTAAGACTATATACATACAACAAATTAGAACTTATAATGAGTACTTTTTTTTGCGTATTTTATAATTATTATTTAATATATTCATTTATAAAAAAAATATTGAATGGTGATAACAATTAAAGGTGGTTGCTGAATATTATGTGTTTTATATTTAGAATACATGTTCAATAACTTGAAATACCTAATGAATTTATTGTTTTTTGCTCCAAAAATGTCAATAGTATTTTTACATCGCCTCTAATTTAAAGTCTTCCGATTTACTTTGTTTTAGACAACTCATTCATTCTAAATAGAATCAGATCGAATTATATACCATTATTATTTTAAGATTCGTGATTGTTCGGAATAAAAAGAAAGAGTTGAAACAAACAACAGTGGTAATAGATTTGAACAAATTCTGATATTAGGTTTAAACATCATGTGTGAAAATTTCAACTGTCTAGCTATCAAGGTTCACGAGATACAGCTTGGTGATAGACAGTCCGACAGTGGAGTTTTTTTTTATGTCAGAGGGATGCAAACGAGCAGGCGGGTCACGAGATGTTAAGTGATCACCGCCGCCTATAGACAACTGCAACACCCACGGGGTACAGAAGCGTTGCCGGCCTATAAAAACCTCCGTAGTTGGGCCTCCGGCTCTTCCACTCACTGGACGGAGTATGGTGGCTGATAGCCGCCATTCAGGCGTCGGTCTTCTGTGGGAGTGTAATATTTCCCAAGACGAGCCGGCCCATTCATGCTGCAGGCTAACAAAGCAAGCAGCAGGCTCCACACCACTACAAGTAGTGGCTCCATATAACAAAAACATTTATATTTTGAAATATTTCGGCCTACTAATATACCAATGTTTCTTCGATGCTTTGATCTAGATCAAAATTTTTATTACTAAAAGCATCAACGCTTCCTAGGCCTGCGCCATTTTCTCTTTCTTCTTATATTATGTTAAACGTATTATTACTTAGAAAAACGTTGTTAATTGATTACTACGTCTTTAAAAGTAAAATTTATATAATGAAGTTCATTTGAACTATAACTTAAATATATTATTCTACTTTCGAGCTAATCTGAGGGCGCAATAAAAACGTAGAATATAAGTACTAGCTGTTTCTCTTCCTACGCAGATTGTAATAGTCAATCAAGGGCATATAAAAATTATTTTTACAGACAACGGACCTATAATTATAGCTGAATCCTCAATCTACCAACAAGACCTACTATGCAGCTAAGGTTTGCCACGAGACTTACAATTTTTGACTCTGTTTTCCTCTTAAGGGATAAATATGTGATACTGTATCTTTCAAACATAATATTACTTTAGGAACAATCGAAATTTTGACTTATCTCGGCCTCACACACGCCTTAACCCGTTAAGTCGATCCCTTCAGCCGTCCCGCTGGGCCCATCAGCCGCTCAGCAGGGCTCGTCCTTGACCACTGGGCAATTTCCTGAAATGAAGCGCTCAGATTGCCCATTTGCTATCCTTGTTTTTATATACAATAACTTTATGAAAATAGAATCCCTACGGCTATACTTATATATGTATCTACTAGCTAATGCCCGCGACTTCGTCCGCGTAGATTTTACTCGGGTACAATAAAGTATATCCCTCGGGAATCGTACATTTTTCCGGAATAAAAAATAGCCTATCTTTTATTCTAGGTCATAGTCCATCGCTGTGCCAAATTTCATCTAGAGCATATAGTTTGATAGTTTTTCTATGATGCGCGTACAATCATACAGACAGACAGACAAAAATTCTACAAACAATTGTTTTGGCTTCTATAGGTCCTATACAGGGCCCCTAAATATTGTTTTCTTAAATATCTCCCATGTATAGACATAGCTCAGTTACAATTTTATTAGATTCATATATCGATTAGTCTGTAAATCATCAGGCCATTTGCGTAAACCATCGGACAAAGGATGTAAAATATATTTAGAAATGTATATTACCTGACATATCATAGGTGTGCAATACGACTCTTTGTTTATATGCTGCGGAGAGAAATACTGACACCACAATTATAACGAAACAATACTTTTTTTTTGCCTATTTCAATTTCAGACTAGGCTATCATTTGATCGTATTACCTGCTATCGTATAACTTGCTTTACGTTAACGAAAAATTCAGTAACTCATTTATACATTTATACTTGAAATTATTGTATCAGGCTTAATGAAAATAGTATCTATTTCAACTCGAGCAAAGTGTTAAGAAAGAAATGCAACCAAGCTTTCTTTTTGTTCTTCATAATTCTTCGGTTTATTTTAAAATACAATGCATTGCAATGAATCCGGAGTCGGTCTAGCTATGCGGCATGCCGCACCAGCGTTAAATAAATAAACGATATACGAAGCACTACGTAGTGTTGTCCAATATATCGATAGTTGCACTATCTATTCTATTATTGATTTTTTTTTTATATCAAAGAGTGGCAAACCAGCAGGCGGATCACGCGTTGTTAAGTGATCACCGCCGCCCATAGACAATTGCAACACCCACGATCTTACAGGTTGAAACAAATTGCATCGAATATTATTCCATATAAGTATGCAACGAAATCAAACTATTTATTGAGCGTTATTGATTCAGATTTAAAAAATATACATACATATATATTATGATTACTCCTGACATTTCAAACTATTACCATTTATTACGTCGATTTTTATATTGGAAAATAAAAAGATCTCCGTATTTCTGTGGAGTCACAATATTTTCTTTCGTGTCCTTTCAATGTCAACAAGATTTCAATAATCTATACATATAATAAAATTGTAACTGAGCTATGTCTGTACATGGGAGATATTTAAGAAAAAAAAATATAGGGTCTCTTTATAGGGCCTATAAAAGCAAAAACCATTGTTTTTAGAATTTTTGTCTCTCTGTATGTTTGTACTCGCATCACACAAAACTACCGAACGGATCTGGATGTAATTTGGCACACCGATGGACGATGACCTAGAATAAAAGATAGGTTACTGTTTATCCCGGAAAAATGTACGGTTCCCGAGGGATATAATTTATTGTAATAGTTCTAAGTAATTTAGGTTGACGAAGTCGCGGGCATTCGCTAGTACGTAATATCTATTTAATTAACTTCTCAAAATATACACCGCTGTTGACTAATACAAATCATACAATATATCAATAGGTACTTATTTAAAATGAATTATCTATTAATATATTATACCGAATTACTACTACGGAGTAAATGTGTTCTTTATTTCCTTATAGCCATAATACTTACTATCGATATTCTGGAATAATTGACTATCGTTATATCTACTATCGATCCACAACACTAGCACTCTGCTTTATATCGGCTGACCTGGATAAAAGTGAGCCTCTTTATTGCATCGTTTTATAAAGCTTTCCCATACATATATTACATATTAATATACCTCTTTTACGTGAAAGTTAAGAAAATAAATCACCGTGCAAGCTATCCTTATAAATCTCTTTGTAGTCTTTTAGATTGAACAAGATATATTAGCTTCTGCCCACGACCTAGCTTGTTCAATATCGCTAGAATGAAATATACAAAACCATTCATCTTTCAATTCAATTCCTTTATTTTGCTTCAAATGTGGTACACATATACAGATGTCAATAAGATGGCGGTTTCATATATTTCACCAGACCCTGGCATGCAAAATATATGTATATCAATAATATAAAAAAATATATATATACTAGAGCCCGCCTGCGACTTCGTCCGCGTGGAAACCATATAAAATTCAATTAGGAATCAATCCCGCGGGAACTCTGGGATAAAAAGTAGCCTATATATTATTCTGGGTATTCAGCTACCTACCTACCAAATTTCATCGTAATCGGTTCAGTAGTTTTTGCGTGAAAGAGTAA
>JADGIL010026560.1:0-12780 GCA_020352625.1 Cactoblastis cactorum | reverse complement strand
AATAAGGTAAGAGCCCCGGCGAAGACGCGCCGGGGAGCCAGAGGGCGTCATGGTAGAATGCTCCGCGATCCCATGGCGCCCTCCCAATGGCCGGACGGAAGCGCTGGGGGGGTTTTAGTGGGTAGGCTGGCGCACTCGGCGCCAGGAGTCCCACAGTACCCTGGGTGGAGACCCAGGGTCCCCGTAACTGGGGTTTCCCCTACAATTAAAAAAAAAAAGGGTCCATTACCTAGACTAGGAGATTTGGTGAGGTTACTAGTTTTTACACAGAGGGACTACCGTCTGACCCCTGCAAACCCAAGAAGGGAAAACCAGAACCAATCCTAGGATAGGCTCATACTAAAGCTAGATGACGTTCGGGTCCCACAGCTTAAAGTGCCTTCCGAAGCTCAGAATCTTACATTTCGGATAATCAAGTGATTGAAGACTGCAATATCTTAACTAGAGTAGTAGTAGTAGTAGTAGTAGTATCTTTTAAACAATGTTACCTCAGTGAAATTCGAACTCACAACTTTCTGATCACTAGGCACGCGCCTTGACCACTGGGCCACGGGGGCAATTTCTAATTATGAACTTTAATCACAATTCTTATGTAAATAAAACTATATTACAGTTTTGTATATTCAAAACCTAAATCCGTTATGTTTTGTTGGGATTTTATTAGATTTTGATGCGTTTTTATGTGTATGGTGGCAGGAGGTAGTTAGTATCACTTTCTTATAGAAAAGAAGGGGAGATTATTGCCCAGTAGTGGGAACTAGATGTTTGCGGGAAAAATTATATTTGATATATTGTAAAACACCTTATGACATTAGCGCCTGGATTTAAAATACCCAACGTTAGTCATAAAAAAACCGAGGGAAATTTAAGGGAAATACCATTATCCAAAAAAAATGCAAAAATAAAATGTCATTTTTATTCAACTTTGAGACTGAACTGAGAGCTAAAATATTTATTTTTTCTGTTTAGTATTTTTGTTATAGCGGCAACATGAATACGTCATCAGTAAAAATTTCCTTATTGTAAAAATGACTAGCTATCACAGGTCATGAGATACAGCTTGGTGTCAAACAGACAGACAGCGGAGTCTTAGTTATATATATTGATAGAAACCTTTGTAGTAGTTGTCCTAATTTTGGGCAGAGATGTCCTCAATTTTTCTAATTAAAAAAAATATTCCAAATTAAAATTCGTTATAAAACTTATATTTATTGTGGTATACTTACAACATGAGTACATAGTCTAATTTTAAAATAACAATATTTATACAAAATACATATCAACAATTTATTTGGTGCGCTTATGGCCTTGCGGGACGATTTTTGTACCATATGTACTATAGAGTCCATATCTGCATGGATTTATCCATGAAAGGTCAACGAAATATTTATTAACCTGAAGGCCGACATTTCTGCCAGCTTTACACTATGACCCACAGAATAAAATGGCAATATCAGCAATGAGTGCAAGCAATTTTGTTATTGAAGAACACCATTACACTTTGATTACTAGAGCTTGTACCGTCATCAACAAAAGTCTTAACAAATTCTTAGATTTTACTGTAAATTAAATTGACCAACAAGTCAAATTAGATGCTTTAATTAAATGTCAAAAAACAAAACGTATCTATGGGCTTTGTATACAAAATTGGCTTTGGAGAATAGCTTGTATAAAGTCAAAGATATTTATCCAAATATACAACAAATAATATTATGTATTCATTACATCCATAATAAAGAGTATATTAGAAATAAAAATGACAATATCAGTTGGTTATCCCTCGTGCTTTAATATAGAATACAATCATAAAACACTAAAGCATTGTTTAGTAACTGAGGATAAAATTTTACCGATGTCTAAAACGTTTTCTATTTTAGTCCTGTATAAAAAAACAATTGGAAATTTAAAAGAGTATTTAAATAATGGGCGGTGTTCGAAATTTCTAAACACGTTTGGGTATTTTTCTGGTAGTAGGAATAACATTCCTGATTACCACAAAAATATCAGATTTTTTAGGTCTATCAATTATTTATAAATAAATATTGAATTTAATTCATTAAAAATGGCGGAATTACGGCCGTATAACTTAATCTTATGCTTTGAAAAAATAAACAACAAAACGTCGTTTTATATGTCAGTTTGACACATAATCATCGAATGAGCATCAAACATAGATTAATGGCAATATAATAGTGCAGTGACAGTTACAGCTTGACATTATGTCAGTTTGACAACAATTACAGATTGACATTATCAGTTTGACACAAATTTATACAAAGGTTACTCAGATTTTTCTGTGGTTATTTTTTCTATACATTAATAGATATTTAATCAGCTACATAATTAATTATGCAAACACAAAAATAATTGTAATTTCTTCCCTACAAATTACACCAATAAAATAAATTTATGTTGTTAGTTTAGTGTTTGCCAAAGAAATACCAATTTAAGTGTAGTGTGCATTTTTTGATAAAAATTGAATATTCTTGCATACCAGAATGTTTTTATTATTATTAAAGTAAACCCGACAAAAATATTAATTCCATACATTACTGTCAGTAAGAAACATTAAAAGTTTGTTAAGTTGTTAAGTCGGTAAAGGGTGTGAACGACCTTTTGACGAGTGACAAAAGAGTATGGAAGAATAAGATACTGCGCCGACCCCAAATAATATGGGAGCAGGGCAGGCAGATGATGACTGTAAGTAAGAAACATCGTCATATCTAAAAAAAAATATCATCTTGGAAGCCCATAACATAGCCAAATATATATCAAAATAGCAAATGTATTCTCGTCCCGCGAAACATTACAAAAAAATTCAACAAGATTATAATCTCTATTACATTTTTTATTCTTAAATTATATTCTCCTAAAGTGTAACTATACACTATTAACTTACATTAAAATACCGAGTATATTTTATACCTGACAAAAAATACAGTAAGAAAATCATCTTCATTTTGTCTAAAGCTTTCTCCGTTTGAATATGATCGTCATTTTGATGTAACAAAAAATTATGTGACATGACCTTAAAAAATAATATCATACATATATAGAAAGTCAAGTATACAATGTCAAAATTTAAAATGGTTATAAAAAATCAAATAATCAAACTAAATGAGAAGGGGGCATGCTATCAAAAAAAAGGAAATACGCTTACCGCTATTTCCATAGGCGAGAATTAGCGGGGCTTAACTAATTATTACATGTACAGTACAATATAATTAACTATTTTTACGTATAATTGATGAGTGAAAAGTCCTACGGTAACTTGAACTATTTAATAAATCAAATTTCTGTTCATAAAAGCACTTTAGGTAAATCATCTAAAATTAGTATGTAAATGATTTATATATATTTTTTTTTATAACACATCTTTATCTGGTATTTTTAATGACAGACCGTTATTTTTTTTATTACAGCATTTAATGCACCTTTTCAATGGAAAATGACCCATAAGATGAAATAAATAATAGTCAGTTTAATTTTTTTTATAATAGATAGCGTTTAATGACATGACTTTTTGCACTTTTTCATTATAAAATGGTCCATCAGATAAAATTAGCGGATATCAAAGGGTAAAGTCGAACGCACTCTGAGAACGTAAACTAAATAGATTATAATATCACGTCTTCATGCTTAACGAGGGAGACAGAGCCAAAAGTCGTGAGACTCAAAGGCTACGTTTACGATATAAATGTCAATGTCATAAATTTATGACACTGTGCATCATTAATTTTTTTTTGGCAAATTGTCACAATTATCAAAATATGAATTTGGATATCAAATTTTAGTCAATCGTAGTTGATCACATTCACACACAAAATTACATATATTTTATACCTGACAATGCATTAATATACAAAATTACTATTATAATATCTATGTATAACAAAACCAGAAACGTTTAGTTTCGAAATTATATTTCAATGTATTTTCAACTTTACAACATGGTATTAAGGTTTATTTTAGAACTAAACGTACATAATCATTGGTAACTGATAAGTACTTATATAATGGTGGGAAATGAATATGGCTTACTCTGTAGAGGAAAACGAAAACAATTAAATACGGGACCCTACTACTAAAAACTCCGCTGTCCGTCCGTTTGTTTTTCATCTGGCTGTATCTCATGAATCGTGATAGCTAGGCGGCTGAAATTTTCGAAGATCGTTTGTTTGTTTCTACAGATACAGTAATCACGTCTTCATCCCTTACAGGCCTCTCTCACTCCTTTCTGATTGTGAAAGAATTTTCATGATCGGTTCAGTATTTCCGTAGTTTAGCCCTTACAAACAAACAATCTACAATCTTTACATATAATTATAATGACATGAAATAGTGCCACTGAAAGTCTAGTTTCTGAGTAGAAATTTTGATATCACCCGTGGTTTTTTTTAACAATCAGTCTATGGTCAATTATCAAAATATGGATTTTATAATTAATGTCAAAAAGTTATAGGTAAAATTTAGAATGTTATGAACATCATAGCGTTGTAAACAATGAATATTTCACTATAAGTATTTCATACGAATTATTACATCGTCATGCGTGAGTTTCGCTTCGATATGCGTACTTACGTCGATCGTTTAATCAACTTAAAATTACCTTACATCAAAGGTACTAAGTCAAATAAGTCAAAATCGAGACAATACAAAAGATTTAAAAAGTCAGTGTTCGTTTTTAAATATCTGCAACATTATTTAAAAAACGTTTTAATAAAGGCATAATATTTTTTGTCCAGTCGCCGATACGTATGCGTTAGATCCTGACAAAGCTACAGTGCTGCCATCTCACGTGGTCTATTTAATAATACGTGGTCTATTGATCCCACATTTTGAACAAAATAAACTATGTGGATTTTATTCTTACGTATTTTCTGTAGCCTGTTTGTTTTATTATTCATAATAACGATTGTTTCTCAATGATTCTCAGCTGTTAAACTACATACATTTTGTAACATGTCTTTGATGAAATAAGGACGTAAATTCTTGAGTATTACGTTACGATCGTTGGCTTAAATCACTATATATAAACTATCACAAAAACATACGTAAAACTTTCTGTATATTTACTTTACATTGATATTTCTCGTTTTCATATTCATTCATAAACCACTGCAAATAATAAAAAAGAGTAAAATAAGCTTTCGTGCGTCGTAATAAGGTCCATTATTACTAACCACAGTTTAATATAACAACACAAACATCACAATAAACAGAGAATAATAAACTTTTGCTGATGGCAATAAGGATCATTTTCAACAACAAAACAACCATCACATGTTATTATTCTGTAAATTCTTCTTCTTCGGCGGCGGAGTGGGAGGTTTCTCGGTCTGTAGAGTGATAACCGTGTTGGTATGTCTCCTTTGTGCAAGAGAGTTGTATAAAAAGGAGCCTCTGCTTGGCGGGAACACCATGTCGTAGTTGTTTCTCGCGGGCAAAGGAGTGAGATCGCCATTATTGTTGTTATCGCCGTCCAAGTCCATGCTACGATGCGACAGTTTCTCAGGTAGTGGGGGTGGTTCCTCTTCATCTTGATTTGAGTCTGTTGTTCCTACGAATACATTTTTGAATGTTAAATATTTTCATAGAGATCTTGTACTAATGTACAAGATCTCTATATTTAAGGTACATTACCCTAAAATGAGCGCGTTCAACTAAACAAAAAAACGAACTCTTCCAACAGTGCCGGCTGCTACTCGTCTCGCGCAGATTGTAAAAATCAATCAAGGAAAGGGGCTTGAAACAGGAATCCTCATAGGCTATCAACCTGTCACGATATCTGGATCTCCATTCCACCAATAAGCCCACCATTCTGCTCAGAGTGGCCTTCGAGTCTTGCTACTCTTGGCTCCGTCTGCCCCGTAAGGATTAAAGACGTGAGACTGTATCTGTTAACAGTCAACTCACCCACAGAATCGCGGTTGGAATGCGGCTGCGAAGCGAGCAAACTCGCTCGCTGCGACAATCTCCTCTCTCGCTCGGCGTCCACTCGCGGGGTCCGTTCCGGCACCAGCTGTAACAATTGGCACGTAATAGACTTTACTATGCTCGATTATTGTAAAAATCCATACTAATGTTATATTTTATAACGCTTCTGTGACCCCCCGGGTGTTGCAGGTGTCTATGGGCAGCGGTTATCACCTAACACCACGTGACCCACCTGCTCGTTTGCCTCCCTCTGACATAAAAAAAGGATAGATCTGCATCTGGTATGTGTAGGTACATACCTCTTGCCTCAGTTCTCTTAGTGGTGACGCTGACGATGGAGTCTCTGGTGGTGTGGAGACTGTGGTGTTGCTGAATGACGACACCACGCCGTTTGGCGTCGAGTGTGACGTGTACCACTGACTGCCACTGGCCGGTGTACCTATTTCACTCTGTGGAAAAAAAACACACTTGAACATGCACTTTGGGCGTTTAAATTTTTTTTTTTTCAAAAAATGAACGAAATTTAAAATTTGTAAGCAAAATACATTTTGAGATTATTATAAATAAAAAAAAATAGTTAAATTCAGAACTTCTAAATGTTTATTGTATATTGTTGAGAATCAACGCTCCTGTGGCCCCCCGGGAGTTGCAGGTGTCTATGGGCGGCGGTGATTACTTAACATCACGTGACCCGCCAGCCCGTTTGCCTCCCTCTGTCATAAAAAAAAAATCTTTATTATGCACAAACAAAGACACTTTTTAACGTCAGCATTTAATTATATTAAAGTTAGTAAAAATTACAGAAAAACCATGTACACTACATAATCATAAAAAGTTCCAATTCCATTACACGCTTAAATGATAAAAATTCGAAAAATTGAGAGTAAGGTGAACAGATAGTAATTTTTTTTTAATAGATACCAAGTGAGTGGTATCTATTAAATGAATGGCTTAAAGTTATAACAAAATTAAATTTATTCAAATGTTTCAAAAGCATACAGAAAGTTAGTGGATTACATTCTAAAATAGCAAGAATGTAATATGTAAAGTGTAATTATAAATATACAATTTCGAATAAGTATATCACAATAGCTGTGATGACATTAAACATCTTACCATGGAGTCTGGATTTACTCCAGACTCTAGATTCAATGTTTTTTATTGAAGTAGTGAAGGACTATATCGACAATAAACTGTCGACAAAATATTTTTTTACGTCCCTTCCGAAGCAAGGAATCATCTTTCTTTTCGGATGATCAGGTATAATAAGCCTGCAATATCTTAATTGTCCTAGAAATTTTTTTTTTCACTAAGAATTCGAACCCTCACACGCCTTAACCACTGGGCCACGTAGGCATTTACTGTGAGATAATCAAAATATATCATCAAAACAATAACGGGTTATTCACAGGAGTTAGTCACGATAAAGAAAATCAGAAGTCCCATTACCAGTACATTCTTCCTCACCTTCCTTCCTCGTCGCTTGTCCCGCTTCCTCGGCGTGCTCTGAAGAGTGCCGAAATAACTGGCAACACCGCTGCTGCTATTTCTGCTATCGGAAAATGGCGGCTTAAAATATTTTGTATCCTTCATTTTTGTAAAATAGATGTCTAATAATATGTATAATAATATGTATATTTTTCATAGTGGTATGGAGCCACTACTAGTAGTGGTATGGTGCCACTACTTGTAGTGGTGTGGAGCCAGCTACAGGCTTATATTTAGCCTGTAGCACGAATGGGCTGGTTCGTCCGTGGAAGTACCACACTCCCACAGAAGACCGACGCCTGAGTGGCGGTTATCAGCCGTCATGCTCCGTCCGGTGAGTGGGGGAGCCGGGGGACCAAGGTTTTTTACAGGCCGGCAACGCTTCTGTAACCCTGCGGGTGTTGCAGTTGTCTATGGGCGGCGGTGATTACTTAACATCTCGTGACCCGCCTGCTCGTTTGCCTCCCTCTGACATAAAAAAAAATTATTTTTATACACTATAGTATCGCTGAATTATACGATATCCCATGATACGAGTCTCGAAACTATTTTTTATTTGTCCCTATGTTTTATTTAATAATTACTAAAAAAACTGATATCCGATTTATTCGTGTTGCCACACTAAAAGAAGGAGTAGAAGGCATCATCGTAAAATCTACGCGGACGAAGTCGCGGGCATCAACTAGTTTGTAATAAAAGTAGTATTCAAAGACTAATTAAAATGTTTTATATTATAATAAATTCGTTCAATTTACTATTATTTTACGTGAGAAGAACAATTTTTTATGTATTTGCAATAAGTATTTACTTATGATTAAAAAAATAAAATGTATTTTTTACCTGACTAGTGGATTTATGGCACTGAAGAACTTTGCTCTCGAGGTACTGAAAAACGTGAATGAAATTTCACTTTAGAAAATTTAAATAACATTATCATTGCTTAAATATTTTAAAACTTATGATCTTACGCGCGGACGAAGTCGCAAGCATAAACTAGCAAAAAAAGTAAATATATAAAAAGTAAGAAGTAAGTAAATAAATATAAGTAAGTAAGTAAATACTCACTCATTTCCAGTAGAAATATCAGATATCCTGTTATTGCTGGTGTTGGGGTCGGAACTCGTGTTGTCTCTGGCGTTCGGTGTGCGCATGCGCAATTGTACTTCCGGCATTTCCGGTTCCACGTCCACCATCTTGAAATAAAAATTTACGACAACGGAGATACGTAAAGATTGGCCTTTTTGCATGAGACAAGAAAATAATATAAAAACAACCTTTTTGCTGGCAAGCCTTTTAACTTTTATGCAGTTACGTTGTCGTTAAAATTGAAGCTTTTTTTGCTGTTTTATTATTGGTATAATCTTTCTGACAAATAAATAAAGATGTATCACAAATTTCATCATAATCGGATAATGGGAAGTGGTTTATAGACTCGCAAGATTTAACTCATACAATTTTTTATGAAAGAGGGAGGCAAACGAGTAGACAGGTCACGTGATGTTAAGTGATCACCGCCGCCCATAGACACCTGCAACATCCGGGGGGTCACAGAATTATTGCCGGTCTTTAGGGTAATACTACGACGAGTTAAATATAAGTTATTATTTAACTCGTCGTAGGAGAGTACAATTCAAGCTCTCCTGGCATGATAGGGACCAAAACTACATGAGTATCTTTCAGCGTTTCTTCTTAGCAGTGTTTGTTCCGAAAACCTGGTAGGTCAACATTTGAAGGTTTTTTTTTTTAATTAAAAGTTTGAATACCTTTAGCCCATAACGCTGTTGTACGTGCTGTTTCATTTTCTTAAAGCAGTACATCATGTGTTCGTGTAGTTTCTGTAGTTCGGGCGGAGCCCTAGCGCCGTGGACGTCTAAACCTGCAATATTTAAATCCATACTAATATTATAAACGTGACAGTGTGTTTGTTTGTCCGTCTTTCAGGTCAAAACGGAACCACGGATTAGTGTGATTTTTTATATGGAGTTAGTTGAAAGTCTGGAGAGGGACATGAGCTACTTTTTGACTCTTTCTATAAAATTTAATGCAAACGACGTGCGGGCAAAAGCTAGTTAATAGTGTACAACAAATACTTAGTGCAATCACAATCAAATATTACACAATATTTAATTTTGCTGCACAATTTTACATAGCCTTCAAGTCTCGCGACACTTTAGTTCTGTCTACCCCTGTATGAGATAAGAACGCAAATCTGTTTTAACATAGACCGTGTGATTTCTGCAACCCAAGAAGTAAATCGAATCCAATTCTAAAATAGGTTTTTACAAATGCTAGATGACGTTCGGGACCCACAACAAAACGTGTTTTTCAAAGCACGGAATCGACATTTTTTTAGCTAATCAGGTGAATCAATTCTGTTTAAAAATCATATGTTGGCAGCGCGATTCGAAGCAACGACCTGCGGATCACAAAGCATACGTCTTGACCACTGGCCCTCGGAGGCAGTTTATCAAGTTATTCTATCAAACATGAGATCTCGATCCCGTACCAGATTTAAGCAGTGGAATCTGATCGACGATTAATCCACGCAGAGTATCCAATAAGGTAGAATGTTCTGGATGTCTCTCAGCGTATGCCGGAGTGAGGAACGCTTTCTCGTAGTTAGCTAGGCCACCTTGCACTGCTGGGTCTAGGATTCCTGGAAATAGATAATGATTGCTTGAGCGAAGCGAGCTTACCCATCTACGACCAAAAACCTATCACATCTTTGGGTTTGAGGTTTAACATAGCAAATTTTGATGCAGACGATTTAATTATCACAATATACTATAAAATAAAGTTGTTTTCCGCTGTCTGTTTTTATGATAAAAAGGGGGTAAGATCTTTAAAACTACGCAACTATTAATTAATGGACAGGGTGATTCACAAGGAAGGTTTCATTCATATCATTATTATAAAAATATATTTATTTACAAGAATACATGTAAAATATCAAAGGCGACATTTTTGACAGTCCGTGTTTGATCATACTGTAACTCTTGCTTTTAACGACTTAAACAATAGAATTACCATTCAGTCTCATAGTAAGCGGCTGTAGAGGCGCGTCCGGAGCCCTAGATGATAGTACAAGGGCCCTTAATGTTCTGTTGAAGTCTCGCAGGGCTTCCACGGCGGCCTCTATCGGAGACACCCAGTACTTTCGGTGGTTCACTACGCGGAACCATTTTAGGATTCCTGAAATTATATGAATTCATTGACATATTTAAATGTTAAATATGTATTTTTATTAAATACGTGTCATAAAAAAAAACAACTTTTCTTACGCCAGCCAAAACGAATGTCTGTTACGGATTTTAAATTTAATATTTTTTAACGATTTCCTGTATATGACAAATAAAGGTAGTGAAATTATGATTTTTTAATGTCAAATAGCGTCCTTAATATGGCTAAATGTTTAATAAAAATATTTCAGTTTTGTAAAAATAGAACGACTTCATTTAATAAAAATATTTTTCTCAATATCCTTACAATATTTTGACCAAGTCTACAGCCTTATCATAGGAACAAAACTATAGTGTTTTTTTGACATTACCTGGTAACTTCTCACTTATTTCCAACTCGGTTCTCTCGAGCCACCGCGTCGCAAATTCGTTTTGGCTCAAATCGTCATTCGATCCGTTCATCGATTCATCTGTAAATACAAATAGTAAATAATAACACCATTTCGAAACTTCAGTAGATTGGGCTAATATACCATTAGTATATCGAGTTCATTATTAAATTAGGCAGTACTTATAACAAATACTCTTATGTTTAAATTCTTAACATAATCACGGGCTTGGTGACCCGGACTATTTAAAGGTTGGCGTCTTTTTACAGGTCCAACACGTAGAGGCCCTTTATATTATTATGATATTACTAGTATCTCCCTTACGGTTAAAACAGAGCTAGTAGCTCGTTAGACAGTATAGATTAGTGATTAATACATATTGCTAGGCATAAATTATTATAATATCAATTTGAAGAAAGTTCTAATTGATTTTTAATTTCGTATTCTTTCATGCATCAAATAAATCGGAACACCATAATGTCATATACCTTAGCAACGGTGTCCGAGTGACGTGTGTAGTAAAATAACTGCTGTCAATAAATGTGATAGACTTAAATTCGCAATTTGTAGCAAGTCTTTTAAGCTCAGAAACATAAATGGTGGCTATCAGCCGCCATGCTCCGTCCGGTGAGTGGGAGAGCCGGAGGCCCAACTTCCCTGCCCTTCCTCTCCATTCGACGACGATTGACATAGCAGTTATTTTACTACAGACGTCACTCGGTCACCGTTGCTAAGGTATATGACACAATATAATGTCAATCGCTTGCAGTAAGGTGTCAGAGTTATTCTGCTCCACCGAGATTTCTCTAAAATAAGACTGATCAATACTGACAGAGATACAAGTATTTGCAGGCTGGATGTCGCTTGCTGCTTATATAATGCGCTGTGCTAACTAATAATAATATTTGTATTCATGAAAATAAGGTGTGTTTAAACTCAGCATAATTAACTTCTTCATCATAATATCAGCCGGGAAACGTCCACAGACAATCAAGACATCACCGCCGCCCATAAGCAACTGCAACACCCGCGGGGTCACAGAAACGTTGCCGGCCTTTTAAAAGCCCCCACCCTCCCCAAATAGGGAGGGCGGAGCATGACGGCTGATATAAAAGATAAAAGTCCGCTTGTTACTTCTTGCAGCGTTACTGCTTTGTTACGTCCCATTTAAATACAGGTCTATGATTCAATTTCATTGGCTGTAACACATCCAATGAACGGCTTATGAATACGAATCGGCGTCACGATTTCAATTAACTTGCGAGATAATCCTTGCGAGGTTGTTATGTGAGTGATAAATCTTAATTCATTACTTTGTAAAAGTATAAAGATAAAATTTATATGGAAGACTGGGAGATATCTTCAAAATATACTCATTTATATACGTAATTTTGACGACGTTGATGGTACTGTTCGAAAACCTTTGAACTATAAGCAGCCGGGTTCGATCCCCGGTCAGTTTATGACGGAAAATATCTTCCTGATTGACCTACCTGTTTCACCATGCAAAGAAACATACGTTTGCTGTATGGAACCCCCCTAAATATTTAGAGGCAACAGAAATATATCTGAGAAAATTTCAACCTTCTAGCTGTCACGGCTATGATGATATACTTTACTACCTTGTGAGACGGACTTATAGACATTTATTATAGTGGTATGGAGCCACTACTTGTAGTGGTGTGGAGCCAGCTACAGGCTTCTATTTAGCCTGTAGCACGAATGGGCCGGCTCGTCCGGGGAAGTACCACACTCCCACAGAAGACCGACGCCTGTATGGTGGTTAT
>JADGIL010026547.1:0-14067 GCA_020352625.1 Cactoblastis cactorum | reverse complement strand
TTTCTGATTAGGCTGGGTCTTGGATGTTTATCTATATATGTGTATTTGTTATATGTATAATATAGTTTCGTTGAGTTAGTATCCTAAAATACAAGTTTCAAGCCCCCTTAAATATTTATTTCATTTTTAGTATTTTTTGTTGTAGCGGCAACAGAAATACATCATCTGTGAAAATTTCAACTGTCTAGCTATCACGGTTCATGAGATACAGCCTGGTGACAGACAGGGCAAGACAGCGGAGCCTTAGTAATTGTGTCCCCGTTTTACCCTTCGAGTACGGAACCCTAAAAAAACATGGTTACTGGTTAAATAACACAAAGAAAAAGTTAAATAAGATACGTAAAAATCAACTTAACGGCAAAATACAGAATGCAACAACCTGTTACAATGGTTACTCTGTTAAATAAAGAAAACCGTGACCAAGTTTTTTTTACTTTACCGACACAAAACTATCGCTTTCCCACTCCTCGAATTGAATACCTTTGACGGCATCGCTCAATCGGCTAAATAAATACATTCACGTCTCCTCAGACCGGCAACTGTGTAATAAGGCCTACCATTCACCGTATCACGAACAATGCCTCCGTCACCTGCGGCCAGTAATTGGGGCGTGCCATGACTGGCGTCCTTACCCTATGATTTGCTAAGCCGATTGTTATTAACTCATTACAAGAGAGGTGTGAAATATTTTGAGGTGGCGCGTAGTTGTAGGAGTTTTGCGGCGATGATTGTATTGCACAGTGGTATGTATAGTATCCAGATTGACACTGGAAATGTCCCAACTAGAATTTGTATTTATTAAAAAAATCATTTATTTCAGATCATATTACTCATATTAAATTAGAATTAAATAATATTCTAAGCTATTGCAGCATGAATGGGCCGGCTCGTTCGCGGAAGTACCACACTCCCACAGAAGACCAACGCCTGAATGGCGGCTATCAGCCGCCATGCTCTGTCCGGTGAGTGGGAGAGCCGGATGCCCAACTACTCCGCCCTCCCCATTTTGGGAGGGCGGGGTTTTAATAAGTCTTCATTTTTTATGTCAGAGGGAGGGAAACGAACTGGCGGGTCACGAGATGTGAAGTGATAACCGCCGCCCATAGACAACTGCAACACCCGCGGGGTTACAGAAGCGTTGCCGGCCTATAAAAAACCTTCGTCCTCCCCATTTAAGGAGGGCGGAGTTGTTGCCGGAGAACTTGAAATATGGGTTTCTTATTTAAATATTCCGTTGCTGCAAAAAAATACCTACACCATCGAGTATGCCCACTCGTATCGATACTTGAAATAATTATTTGATCAAAACAAACGTAACGAAAGATACAACTCAAAAGACGAATAAATTCCCTCGAAAATTTCCAAAGAAATGCCGAAAAGAAATTACCGCTCCTATGATATAGAAATTATAGTCGGAGAGCTGCCGCCCCACAACAATGGCTTACGTTTCACACCCACGGACTCACAAACGAACAAACATAATTAATATAATTGCAATGAATAGCAGAAAATACAAAGAAGTGCGGCGTAACTCATAAAAAACCTTGTTTTGTTCTGTTATTGACTTTTACTTTGGCTCCCGTTAAAAAAACAGGTTTTTTTTTTACAATAAAATCTAAGAGGACTTCTTAGGAAATCAAAGAAAGCTAATCCTAAATACTGTCTATACCTTAAAAAATATTATACACAATTATTTAATATTCTAAAAAAATACAGGATTACAAATTGTTGAAATGTTATTGTTGAGAGTTCCCTCTCTTCATAGTACAGAAAAATTCACAAGTCCGACAGTCACAGTTATATAACTAATCGTAGGTTTTGAATTTTCAAAAAGGTTTCATCTAATATTTAAGACTAGCTAATGCCCGCGACTTTGTCCGCGTAGATTACTACAATAAATTGCATATCCCTCGGGAATCGTACATTTTTCCGAAATAAACAGTAGGCTACTGTTTATTTCGGAAAAATGTACGATCTTTTATTCTAGGCATCGTCAATTGCTGTGCCAAATTTCATCCAAATCCATTTTTATGTGATGCGTGTACAAACATACATACAGACAGACAGACAAAAATTCTAAAAACAATTGTTTTGGCTTTTATAGGTCCTATAAAGATCCCCTATATAATTTTTTCTTAAATATCTCCCATGTACAGACATAGCTCAGTTAAAATTTTATTATATGTATAGAAAACAAAATATTGATTTATTTCTTTATTTGACACATTTATATCATCAGTCAAAAGATTTTTAACTTCACTGATTCCCAAAACCCGGATGAAAGGCAAAGGCCAGTGAGGAGCCCATCGTCACCATTATTATTCCACGGCCCGTTATTTGCATACACACAAAGCGTTTTTCCAGCCGCCCGTTACTTGTAATGAAGGAAATCGTTGCAGAAGGCTTTTGTGCTGGTCTGATGTCCGTAATTGTACGGTATGTTTCACACCTTTTTCTTTATGGTTGACCAATTTTGATGTCAGCCCGCAAATAAATGAAATTTGGGGGTACAACCACACTGTGAAACGAACTGCCTGCAGCGGTATTGTCGGACCAATACGACATTAGAACCTTCAAGAAAAGAGCGTATAAATCCCTTAGAGGCCGCAACGCTCCTGTGACCCCTCGGGTGTTGCAGTTCACGTGATCCGCCTGCTCGTTTGCCTCCCTCTGTGATAAAAAAGTCTAATAATTAGGAATATAATTATTTCTTAAGTTTAATCGAATATTAGACATTAAAATTAAAAAAATTTAAAGGATTTTNNATCAATTGGTATTAGTATTTGTAAGAATCTGTAATGTATTGAAACATGTCAATAAAGATTATTTTATTTATTAACTAGCTAAGGCCCGCGACTTCGTCCGACCAATGAATGTCTTGTTAGCCCCTTGCTCGGTTACAATAAATTTTATCCCTCGGGAACCGTACATTTTTGCGGGATAAAAAGTAGGTTATCTTTTAATGTAGGTCATAGTCCATCGCTATGCTAAATTTCATCAAGATCACAAACATACAGACAGACAGACAAAAATTCTAAAAACAATCGTTTTGACTTAATCGTTTTACTATAGGTCTTATAGAGAGCCCCTATATACGTTTTTCCTAAATATCTCCCATGTACAGACATAGCTCATTTACAATTTTATTATTATGTATAGATATTATTAGTTATCTACTACTAAGTTCTATCAAATCTACGCGTAGATAACAGTCCCATACAACTCGTATAACAAATTGAAACAGTTCATTGTGTCCACAAAATAGGGGGCCTTATTAGCGCCATACAAGGGGCCTTATCGCCCATCGATGTTTGGGCCAACAAAGAGAAAATAGCAAATATCGTTATAATAAGGCGATCATATTTCAATAAGAATGAAGATGTTATCTACGAACTAATAATAATCCCATTGACAGTTTGGGAAATAGCGACAAAAAATTTTTTCGTCGGTGTCCTGTATCTTGCGGTAATGTCCGGTTTAATCTGGTTCGGTGTCGTTTTCTGCGGCCGAGATTCCGGAACAAATGTGTCCGTTGGAAAAATACGTTTTTGTGTAAATCTAGAGCGCCAGTTTGGCAATTCGATGCCTAACTTCTTCCAGTACTTTTTTGAATTTATTAAGCAAATAGTAGTGACAGTTTCTTTTCAAGCTATTTGTTTTATGTGAGAGGGAGGCAAGCGAGCAGGCGGGTCACGTGATGTTAAGTGACACGCCTGCATAGACAACTGCAACATCCGCGGGGTCACAGAAGCGTTGCCGGCCTTTAAAAAGACCCCGCCCACCCCAAATGGGTAAGAAGTTGGAGAGGAGGTTGACCTCCGGCTCTCCCAATCACTGGATGGAGCATGGCGGTTGACAGCTGTAATTCAGGCGTCGGTCTTCTGTGGGCGTGTGATACTGTCCCGGATAATAAACACAAACAAGTACAAAAGAAACGAAAATCACAACTCACTACATATCAAGAAAACTTTTAAAATAAAAATAATTATTTAAAAAAACAAGACGTCATAAATTCGTCATTTTGCATTTTTTATGTACCCAGTGTCACTCGCACAGTCATGACGAAGCCAATGATATCTCATATGTTTAATTCCTTCCATAAATTTAGGCCCTAGGAGGAAACATAGAAATCTACATACATACATACGCCCGAAAAACATAACCCTCCTTCTGCCGCAGTCGGGTAAAACTTTATAACATTTGTGATCATAATTCATCTTCCACTAAATTGGGGTAATCGAATATACCTTTGGCATACTTTATCCCCTCAATATATTTTTTACTAGTGTTTCCACTTAGAATACAAAATCGAGCAACGATCATTGTTGACTTAATGGACTTAAAAATGTTTATCATCTAAATACAATTGCACAAACCTTGATAAAGATCTGTGAAAAGACATCGAAGCGAGCTTAGTTTAGTGTAAAATAATATGTTTGTTGATTTTTATCAAGATTACTACCTACTAACGTATCATATTTCACGTATTCAAAAGATTTCAAAAATGAAAGCTCGTCGATAATATCGTCCCACGTTTGTCCCTGATAGTAATAATGGATGGTCGCCCTAACATGTTTAGCCATAATATTATAGTTACGTGTGATTATTTTTTACTTACTTTTGATTTTAGAATACAGCAGCATAGACCCGCGATTTCATTCATGAGAAACTGACTAATTATTATCGATTATTAATGATATATATTAATGATCGAATTATATCCAAAAGTTTCTGTGTGATGCGCGTAAAAACATACAGACAAACAAAATTATTATATGTGTAATTTTAGGAGTAATTTTTGCTAAAATTGTTTTTAGTATATGCCCTTAAGCTTAAACTGTTTGACTATATCTGACTGTATCTTTCTGTCTGACTATATCTTTCTGTCTGACTATATCTTTCCGTTTTTTTCCAGAAATTGTAACCAGTGATCAGGGGAAACGAATAAAATTAAGATTAAACGAATACACCAGACCTAAAATCTCCCAAATAAACCATTTTTGACACTGCCACAAAATTCCATGCGACTATTCCTTCAGTAACTAATTAGATTTAGTTCTGGCTGGAGATAGAAAATATTTCGAATGAAATAAACATTTACTGATTTGACAGTACAGATAACCATTTCTTTTAATATGTACTTGTTATTTATTCCAACAAATCCATGAGCCAAAAGCAACATAATTTTTATTGCATATTGGCATGATTAAAAATCCTAGCCAAATAAAAGCGAATTACGCTCGTTTATGGATTAAAAACTTATCATTATCACCTATAGTTAGTTGAGCGTGGTTATTTTTTATCACGTAACATTTCCAGCCAGTTAACTAACCGCAAGCCTTTGAATCAAAAGCTGCTACGAAGGTCTAGTTTCAGAATAAACATGAAGATAACAGATTGAAATCTGTGACTGTAAACCATATACAGCTACTGATAAAGAACTGACAAGTAACAAAGTGGGCCGACGGACAGACAGACACATCGCTGGCGTACAAACAGTGCTGGCGGGCCATCGAACCTGTGTACCGGCATCTCTATTACTATGTCTAGATTTGACACTTGACCCAGGGCGACCAAATTCACGGTGATCGGAGAGACTTTGTTTTTACTTTACCGAAATATTACTTGTTCGGAAAATACTATATCCATACTATTTTTACCATCAAGTAATATGTTGCCAAGATGAGCCAATAGTACGTGAACGATCAAAAAGTTATCAGATTTCATGCAGAACCCAGCTTCTGGCTGTAGAACAAATCATAATTTCACAAATTCTACATTTGAACTTTTGGTCAAAATATGCAGCTTGGCCGATTTGTCACAAGAATTATCGTACTACAAAAAAGTAATGAATAAAAAAAAATTAAATTGTTTTGGTGGGATTTCACGTCTCTTTGTAAGTAGTGTATGATAATATGTTAGGTATTAGAATATTATTAAAACTATAATATTGAACATGTTGAATAAATACAATATCGATATTATATGCCGAGATTTATTTCCCAATCCAAGCCCATATTATAAGAGTTCTAAAACCCGCAATGCTCTTCGAGAAAAGTTAGATAGTGCCCTTGCATTTGCTCTTCGTCTAATTGAGAGTAATACCGTATACTTACCGTATAATTCGGATGTAAAATTTAAATTAAAAGATAGATTTGAGCCGAAAGGTTAAATTAACATAGATTATGTGAGTGAAACGCGATATATATATAATGTAGAATGTTGACCGGTTATCAGATTCTCTTCTGCCTATATTTAGAAAGTAAAAAATTGGTTTGCTACAAAAAAAATGGAAATAAGGAAATATTTGAATTTGAATATAACCAGAAATCAATACTTAGGATATCACGCTAACAACAGATAAGGGGATAAGATCATGTTGATAACGGGTAATGACGTAAGCAAAATATTGATAAATCAAGTGAGCTACGTAATGCAATGCTTACAAAAAGTTAAGTATACTTATTCGTGTCACACGAATGTGAGTTTAAGTGTTGCGTATAAAGCGCCAAATGTCAAATAAGTTATCGTTTTAATTAGATATAGGTACATACTTAGACAAAAATAAATTATTAACGACACTTGGTCCATATTTTATTTATAATTATATTCTTCAATATAATTACACTTATCTATAAAGAACTACATATGCATCAGCAAGAGTACATATGTGATAAAATAAAAGATATCCCAAATTTACATAATATGTGTTTCACCTACCGTTGACCTCCTACTGCTCATCGGCGCAAACCAAAGCAGCAACCGCAAACGCATTCATTCACGCAATATTACTACTAAAATTGATTCTAATAAAGGTGAATATTCCACGGCAATAGTTGAATGTCCAGTTGTCAGATTTTGGGTCATTTTGACAGTTCACGCGCGCATGCGCTACTGATACCCGCGCCTGCCAATCACGACGTCTCGTTTTTGTTTATAATATGAACCGAATTCTTTAGGTGGTTGTGTTCATAGAAATATTAAATGTAAGACCTGTGACCTCATACCAAAAAGAAAACAATATAGACATTTTTAATCTTTTTTTTATGTCAGANNATTCAAGCGTTGGTCTTCTGTGGGAGTGTGGTACTTCCCCGGACGAGCCGGTCCATTCATGCTGCAGGCTAACAAAGCAAGCAGCAGGCTACACACCACTACAAGTAGTGGCTCCATACCACAAAAAAAAATCTTACGAGTAGTTCACTGCGGAGAGCAAATAAGTATCTGCGCCTGGTATTTTTTTATTTTGTCAATACAAAAGCTATATTAACTACAGATATTTGTATATACAAAATACATACAAAATAAGTAGGCAGTAATAAATAAATAGGGACAAGTCACACAGATAGACTTAGCCCCAAACTAAGTTCGAGACTTGTATCGTGGGATACTAACTCAACAATATTATATTTTATAATAAATACATATATAGATAAACATCCAAAACCCAGGCCAATCATAAAAAAGACATTTTTCTTCATGATCTGACCGGGGATCGAACCCAAGACCTCTTTAATTTTAGATATGCCTTAGATATGTCATCTTAACACATTGTTTAGAATCATTGGAGGTATTAAAATTTGAATAAACACATAACAAAGTTAGACGCAAAAGCGAGTGTCAATATAATTAAGTACAAAATAACATTAGTATAATCATCTCGTCTGGTCCATAAAACAATTTCAATGTTTCGCATGGGAGTCAATGTGCGAAGCCGACGATGATGTAACGTATGTTTTTAAAGCTGGTAATACGATCTGGTGATAGTCTGTATAACTTATATAATACTAGCTAATGCCCGCGACTTCGTCCATGTAGATTTTACGATAAATTATATCCCTCGGAAACCGTACATTTTTTCGGGATAAAAAGTAGCCTGTCTTTTATTCTAGGTCTATCACTGTACCAAACTTCATCCATATCTGTTCGGTAGTCTTTGTGTGATGCGCGTACAAACATACAGACAGACAAACAAAAATTCTAAAAACAATAGTTTTGGCTTCTATAGGCCCTATAAAGAGCCGATATATATTTTTTTCTTAAATATCTCCCATCGTCGACGACCGAGACCTCACCAATCTCCTTATTTACTTCCAAATATCATTCTTCTTATTTTTTATAACATATCATCTGCCTACCCTGCTTCCATATTATTTGGGGTCGGCGCAGTATGTCTTATTCTTCCATACTCTTCTGTCACTCGTCAAAAGGTCATTCACATCCTTTTCCCTCATATCCTTCTTCAGACAGTCTATCCATCTTTTCTTTGGTTTGCCTCTCCCCTTCCGTCCATCAACATTCATATTCATGACTCTCTTACAAATATGCGATTTATCCCTCATAACATGTCCATACCATGCCAATCGTTTCCCTTTCACTTTTTCAGTTCATTCTATAGAAAAATTGTGTTTTAAGATGTATTTATCACATATAATAACATTAAAAACACAAATTTTGTGTAGAAAGAATTTCCAACTGCTACTTAATTAATATTTCATGACTTTATCGGGATCTTTTGGCCGAAGCAAGAGCAGTAGTCGATAAAAACGTGTTGGTAGCAAGCCACAAATGTCCCGTATTCATATATAATTGGGATTGGGCCGGAGTGCTGGCTACTGCGCCTACGGTGCTTTATGATCGAATGTGAGTGAACATTGTCACACGATACGGGAATATCATATTAAAATATTGCAATTTTCTTGTATCATGTGGGAAATCTATGCTGTACGATTTCTTCGCATTGGAATAAAGATCGGAGATTTCTTTACCGGTCTCGGAAACTTTACGAAGCTATTATGCTGGTAGTTTGTAGCTTGATTAAGTTTTGTAGTTTATTGATGTGAACTTTACAGGTACTTTACCTGTGAAGGTTTAATTTCTGAATAAATATTTTGATTTTTTATTTAATTAAAAACTAACTAGATACAGTAGTAATAATTTTATTTGCTCGAAATTTTCAGTAGTGTATATCTTAAAAAGCACTTATCAAGGTTAATTCTAAAAATATTTATTTGAAATTACAATTCTTTGAAAAAAACTTTTTTTGATCCCTTTCTTAAATACTTAGTACGTAAATTAGTACTCATTTACTAATGTAAAAATGTCGAATGAACTAAGCTGTGGAAATCGCAGACGTAGAGTGTCCTCTGACCCGAAATCGGTGCAATGGAAACGCGCGCGACTAGAGTATTTCGAATTAACATTCGAATTAATATGTATTGAGACGACACACTAAATAGTGTTGTTTTCCACTGTACAACGAATTCTCGCGACTCAGATGTTATGATTTGGATTTTGGAAATTTCAACTTAACTATTACGAGATGATGATGAAATGATTTTTTTTTTTAATTGGTACGTGGATAGTGTAAAACCCAAGAGTAAACAAACAGGTACTTTTTGTTGTCAATGCAATATAAAAACAAAAAGATTTTCCTAAAATTATATACTTACTAGCTAATGCCCCCGACTTCGTCTGACCAATGATACTATAATATCTTGTCAGCCCCTTGCTTGGTTACAATAAATTCCTCGGGAACCGTACATTTTTCCGAGATAAAAAGTAGCCTATCTTTTAATATAAGTCATATATCATCTCTGTACCAAATTTCATCCAGAACTGATCGGTAGTTTTTGTATGATCCGCGTACAAACATACAGACAGACAAATATTCTAAAAACAATCGTTTTGGCTTCTTCGGGACCTATAAAGAGCCCCTATGTATGTTTTTCTTAAAAATCTCCCATGTACAGACATAGCTCAGTTACAATTTTATTATACGTATAGATATTCAAGTGTTAAAAATACAAATCATTTTTAGGCATGGAAATGTGGGTATATGCGGTCGTTAGGTTAAAATGCTGCACAATATTTATAGCACTTTACTCCATAGTTAACATTTAAAAATTAAGATCTAAAACTGCAATTTAGCTAAAATAAATAAAAATGAAAAAAATATGTTAAAATACATAAACTAAATAGAAAAAAGATTGTGACAGTGGAAAGCGTCTGGCGGCAATACAAGCGTTGCCGCCGGTTTACCAAGAGCAAAATATTTACGATACAGTTTGTTAACGAACTATTAATACGTGATTCATGCAAATCCAAACGCGCTTGTTTTCAAATAGAACCGACCAGATAACTTCCAGCGCGTGGCGCGAACCAAGAGCAGACGCGGGTGAATATTATATGTCTGTCAATTTGGGCCTTTAAATCAAAATAACGTGAAGATACAGATATAATCTGATCTAAATTATTGGCTCAAAGTTAAGTTTTATTAGGGGCTCACGATTTTTTTCTCTCTATGGGTCTGCATTGTAAGAGTTACAGTTCAATTTCTGGACAAGCATTTAAATTACTCTGTTAAATCCAAAAAATGTGATAGCTTTTTTTACAAAAATGTACAGGAGGTGAGAGGTGGATAATTGCAAGCATGCTACAAATATTTATTTGGGAAAATAAAAGTCGAGCTTGTAAGGTCTTTTAAATGTAATGAGATCCTTCTATTGGACCAATTTGTTATTATTCCAGACTGTGACACGAGTAAGATGTCCTATAGTCCCGTTGATAACTTTGAAGCTAGACGTTTTCTGTCGATAAAAATGGTTTAAACTAGTTCTATGCACAGGAAATTCTGTCAAAATACATCCAATTAATGAGATTAAAGTGAGTAATAAATAGGAAATCATAGGTGCGTGGAGCGTGGTCCTCGGGATACAGGCTAGAACTAGTCTGGGTACTGTCTTAACAGTCTGTCAGGTGCATCTAACCCCCTTCTACCATTGTAATCTCTCTTAAGTCACTTAGTAAATTGAGCTTCTCAGATTGTATCGGTACCTTGTCAATAAATACTTTTTTTTATTAATCAGTAATTTTTGGCTTTTATAATATTGGTAATATAATATGCCTGTAAAAATGAGATGCCTGTCTCGCCTGTCTGTTATTTTACAACCGCCTTCGCCTGTGCCTCATCCCACGCCAGAACGACTCCAGTGCTACTCATTTGGTCAGCATAATATCTATAATCGTGGTTATTAAGATACACCCGAGAGCGGAGTGATGTTTCTTCACTTCCCAAACATTATAGCGGGTCTTTATCGAAATCCCCGATACCGTATAATTACTGTATTAAATTAACTAATAGAAATACTTCCACCGAATTTATATCTGTTTGGTAATGGGACTAGTTTAGGAGTTTTTTACTCTTAATGGTATTAAAATCACTAATTTCTAGACGCCTGTGCTACTATAAGTAAGCATTAAGTTTCTTCCGCTATAAAAAAAGAAAGTTTTGAAGTATGTTTGTGTATTTTAGTTTCATTTTCTGCCGAATAGTAGCATTATCGTTTATAATGTACTATATGTAATAATATTTGTGATTTAACAAATAGTACATTGATTATATTCCTACTCTTCTAGAACGCCATCCCTCTCTGTTCTGTGCTGTTCGCCCGGCGACTATCAACTGGTTGAATTGTGGTCACTGAAAAAAATATTTGGTCAAATAATTACATTACTTCATCAATTAGGCCTATCAACTGCTTCAACTTATTATGATGGGCAAAATAGAAGGAAAGAGACGTGCTGGTAGACGCAAAAAAGTCATGGCTGGGAAACATACGGGAGTGGACTGGTATCAACAAAGTTGAAGTACTATTTCGCTTAGCGATGGACAGGGAGGAATTTGCGAAGCTGACGGCCAACCTCTAGTAATGGAGAGGCACATCAAGAAGATCAATTAGGCATCTTGTAAATACCCATATAATATTATAAAGTCTGTGTTGTCCTATAATATAGACAAATATTTTGCAATATTAAACATTAAGTTGTTCTAAGTGTCTATTGTATATTTTTGACTTTGTATATCCTCATACAAGCCATTACAAGCACGACACATGCAGCAAATTGCCGACCGTGACCATCGACGAGTCATCGATTACCGCGCGGTCGCCGCCCGATGCTAACACATAATTTATTATACTCCACAAAGACGCCGCGACAACCCTTACGCAAAAACATATTGATTTATGACAATTTTCTCCAAAAACATTCAACCAGAAATCGACCATAAATTTAAAGAAATAAAGATTGTATTTTATCGAGTGAAATTCGGCAGTGATATTTGACTTTATTTATCTATTATTATAGTTTTTATACTCGCTCCCACAGTTTCATTCGGGACCGGCGTATCAAATGGAACATCTCAATTTACCCTATTGTCCGACCCTGTACATGGTATTAAATAAATCAGCGAATATCCGACCGCACCATCCCTAAATGCGGCCCTGATTGTCTGTCTCATTGCGGATTTTTGTACATTGCCAATAAATTTGTTAGTTGTTAGTGAGTAATGTATGTGGATATCGAACATTTCTTTTTTATCTGTATCGGAAGAGAGTAATGGTTTTCCCACTAGTGCATGTGACATCGACAATAGAATACAAAAATTATTATTATTTAGCAACTGTCATTGCTTTCGAAATTTATAAAAATAAAATATAAAATGAGTACTGAAAATATAAGGTAGGTAAGAATATTCTACTATCACCTACCTACTACATACCTATCTACTTAGTAACTATATAGTTACATGACTAAAGTATTTATTTCAATCACCACATATTTATTAATTAGATAAACCAATTATTTAGTATGGTAATTATATCTAGTAACAAAAAAAAACTTAAATCTCTATGTCCTTGATAATTGAAATGATTCCGTAATGTTACAAATGACCTAAAACGTCCTCATTATACCTTTCTCAATAATTAATTCAAAGATCACACCAATTATGAAACAAAACATCAATAAAATAAAATCAGACGACAAACCGGTCCAAAATTTAAAAAAAAAAAAAACTAGATCAACCTCTAAATCTAGACGAATTTCGTCTGTCACAACACACCAGCCAGTCTGTACGTCTGTTAGTCACGGTTTTCGTTTCATAAAAATAATAACTGGCAATATTTTTATAGTTTTCGTTACGGTTGTGTTAAAAAATAAAATAATGCGCCCGCGCAGGGGCGACGGCAACATGGCCGACAAATCACGCCGCGAACGGGTGAAATGTATTGTTAATAATGAAATGAAAATAATTCCTGCCAAGGGAGGGTTCCGCACCCCTTCCTCCCTATTGTACCCATGGCCATGTTTCTCAACATGCCCGAACACCACGTGCAAACGTATTTTGATACATGTAATTTTATTCTCGGGTGTAAATAAATAGGAGTTTTTACCCCTGTTACATCTAAAGCAGTAGTTTTGCTTTTTTATGTTAATGCTTTAATTTAATTTTTATTTAGATTAATTCAACTGCAGTTATTTTTAATTTAAAATTCAGTGGATTACCGCTTAAATTTTTATTCTGGCGTTCCTTCCTATCAGTAGCTGTTTACATTTTGAAGCCTATTTATTTATTTTTCACGTTTATATAAATATTTATCATATATTTTATATAGACAACCTCCTGATTCTGATCTGATTGGCTTGGGTCTTGGATGTTTATATATATATGTATTTTTTTTATAAAATATAGTATCGTTGAGTTAGTATCCCATAACACAAGTCTCGAACTTACTTTGGGACAAACTCAATCTGTGTGAATTATATATATATATATATTTATTTATTTATTTATCATATGGATAAACTTTATATCATTTTCATCTATCAACGTCATTAGTTTAATGGATTTATTTATTAGTATACATATATTTATATAAGGTTTAAATTAATTGTGTAATTGTCATTTTACTAAAAACAATATAATATTGTATTTTTCTTTAGTTTTATATAAATTGGTAAACTTAATTGTGTTAGCTTAAGGCGTGTTCGTTATTTAATTGTGAACGACGTTTTGGCGGGAAGTGTGTGTTACTAGAATATTGTTACGGGCTACTGGTCCGTTGATTTGGAATGAAAACGCCTGCTGACACTGACGAGACTTTATTATACGCACAAAACAATAACAATTATTACAATAATCACACACTCACTTTTCTCTTGTACACTTGCTTTTTACAATCACTTGTTCACTCACTTTATCGCACTGTTATCGCTTTATTCGCA
>JADGIL010026523.1:0-13252 GCA_020352625.1 Cactoblastis cactorum | reverse complement strand
TCTTTCTGTCTGTATGTTTGTACGTGCATCACATAAAAACTACCAAACGGATCTGGATGAAATTTGGTACAGCGATGGACTATGACCTAGAATAGATAGGCTACTTTTTATCTCGGAAAAATGTACGGTTCCCGAGGGAAATATTTATTGTAACCGAGCAAGGGGCTGACAAGATATTATAGTATCGATTGATCGGACGAAGTCGTGGCCTTAGCTAGTCAACAATAAAAATCGAAAGTACCCACCAAGTGGTCCAGTTTTATTATCGCGCGAAACTTGTCTTCCGCCCGCGATTTCTGATAATAAACTTGACGATTGGCTTTGACCAATTATGAGGAATGCCTAATCGAATGACGTATTTTTTTTTGTTTTATAATTCTACCTGCAACATTTATATCATAATCAATTCAAAACGTAAAAATACTTTTACACATGTTGCAATCAATCGTTATTCATACATTTTGACAGATACTAATGAGATTTAGAACAAATAGTTATAATATATAAGTATTAAATACAGTAAAAATATATAGGTATATCGTGAGTTAATAACAACAACAATTATGACGTCGAAACGGTACTGGCAAGCAACCGACGACAAAAGTAACCTCTAAAGCGTCTCGGGACGTGTTTTTTTCACCTCGATTCGGCATTGATCGTGGTCCACAAAACCGGTAGACTGTGGTTACCCTTCGCCGAACAGTCAATCTGTACACACCACTGCCTCATTAAAACAAATATACAAACAAGCTGCTCAAACTTTGCCCTTAGCTAAGAGACTGTTAGGTAACACGTACAATGGTTAATGAATAATAATTTTAACTCACAATGTTGTTTTTAAAAATCTTACTTTACATTTTTAACTGTTCCAGGGCACAATGGTTAGAAAATATGAAAGAATGAGTGGACGTCAATCTTGGAATGAAGAGGATATGGCCAGGGCCGTGGCCGCAGTCGTGTCAGGTAAGATGGGCTACAAATTGGCAGCCCGGACCTTCCATATCCCAAGGTCGACGCTACAGAGGCGCGCCAGTAAGATCAGGTACACACAACCGGACGAACCGAAGCCTTTAATGGGACATTATAGAAGAGTTTTCACTGACAGCCAGGAGAAAGATTTAGTAGGTTACATAAAAAGCATGGAAAAATATTTCATGGGTGTGTCCCGCCGTGATATCAGAGAGCTAGCCTTTCAGTACGCTGAGGATAACAATCTGAACCATCCGTTCGATGTGAACAGCAGAATGGCGGGAGAAGACTGGGTGAGGAACTTCCTCAAAAGGAACCCTGAATTATTGGAGAAGTCTGAGAAGGAACGAGACATGGAGCCAGTGAATTTCGACCAATTCTACCACTTCATGTTCCAGCTGTCATGACTGTGAGTGTCTTAGACAAAATCCAATTCACAAGAAGCTCCATGTTATTTAAGAGTACAGAAAGTTCAGAAATTTGAAAGATTCCTCTATTATAATCTCTTTTTCATATTAGAAAATATTGCATTGCATATACATGTATTGTGCTGTTGACAAAAATCAATATAGTATATGGATATATTATAAGAAATATAGATTTTGAAAACTTTAAATTTTCGTAAACATAAGTTATATAATGAGAAGCTCAAAAGCTCAAAATATTTATTTAAAAAAATACTTTTATTGATCGTAAGTAGAAATATTTCTTGCAACTCCGGATATTAAGTACTTACGTCTTCACAAAATATAGAAAAAGTTTGTTATTTTTTAATATTAATAGTTTAATCCTGTTGTATAAAAATGGCACGAACGACTTGCTGAAATGAAGGGCTGTGATAATAGAAAAATGAGCGAACTATTTTTATGGATCATATCGACATAGTCATATTCTTTATTGCTGCAAATATTTCATTTTATGAAGCATATTGCTTAACTAATAAAATAAAGTTAGCACAAAAATTTATCAGTCAGTCTTAAGTTGAACATACTCTCGTAAGATCTAAATTTAATGAGGTAGAAAATCCGAATGCTATGTTATTCACATAAGGTTTCACACGTACTTAAAAATTTCATGAGATATCAATGGAAATAAGACTTTCTTAAATCATGTTTTTGACACAACGTTCACAACGATATCTTAGCTATTAAGTAGAAGAATTTAGATTAACAACTCACTTCATCAGGCATTATATAGCATGTTCTTAGCATCATAATATGTTCCGGGATTAATGATCTCGATAGTAAAAACTTACGTCATTACGAATTTATGTGATATTTCTCTAAAAGTACCTAATAAGAAAAATATTTATGAAATCAACATATAACTGAAGTTTTGTTGTAAAAATGATTTTAAGAACAGATACAGTTTACGAAGTGTCTGGAACAGACAAATAATAAAAAGGTGTCAAAAGCGTGACATTGACGGCGACCCTCTACTCCGACAATGACACACTTGTGTTGTGCCCATGCTTCAATCGTTTAACGTCACATGACAAAGTTCCTGCAGAGCCTCCAAGAGTATTATCTTACTCGAATCTGCTTGGGTACCATGAGATTAAAGTTTTATAAGGCTTTGCACTTGGGAATACGCTTGCAATGGTATCAATAGGCATAACCGATTTTAGGGGAGTCACCAATCAGATTACTAGTGTAGCATCATATGGATTTTCACTGATTTTGATTAAAATATTCAAATGTATAATGTGTGCGTTATATATTAGCACTAGTGACTTTACATGACAAAAAGTCAATAAATTGGTTAATATTACACATGTTTTTTTTTACAACTGACAAACAGTCGCCCAAATTCAGAGGACTTAACTAGGTACTACAAATTTTTCTTGTACCACTGTTTTGTTTTCTTATTTTAAAGTTTACTGAGAGTACCTTAATTAGCAAAAAAATATACTAGAATGTATACGTTCCATTTATCATTATCATTACTAAATTCTTCATTAGACCGAATATACATACATAAATGTACGTATTATGAGTACCTACCAATGTAATGTTAACATAGGTACTTATTGTAATGTGCACATTATCATCACTTAGCATTTTTAAGCGTTTTCTTATTCAGAGTATGTTCAGACAAAACTATTACAAACTTTATGAAAAGTATGCTTTATGATCCTAAACAGTTTCAAAAATATTATTTATTTATATAATAGATATACTACAAAAACTAATTTTGCAAGTCATGAAAATAAATCTATATTAATTATTATACATGTTTTGTAAACCTTTATAAGACTCCGACGCACAAATTTTTATTTGTAGTTTGATAAAAAAAAATTGTTTTGCGCTCTTTACATTACATTATATATAAAATATAAATATTGTAAATGTAAGGGATTGGATTTGAATTATATGTGATACGGTGAGCGGTGATATTATATGGGAATGGTTAAACCGATAGATTATATTGGTAATTATAGTTATAAGTCGTTTAGATTATAATAAAAATAGTCAAGAGACTCCTTTATGGTCAAACTAATACTTGGATTTTTTATTTACAATTTTCTCTTATTTGTAATGTTATATTTTTTATGTTAAGATATTCATAATAAATAAATATAAATAGCTAAAACAAATACTATCTAAGTTCTGATATAGTTTGACCATAAATTAATTAAAAAAGAAAACTTATCCAAAACAATTTTGTTACCTGATTTAAGTTCTGATCTCTTACGTTAGTAAATATAGAAAATTTTATCATTATTTATTTAGATTTTGAAAAAATCGTTATATTAAAAAATGTTATTAATTAATTATTACTTATGCCAAAATGAATTATGTGAGATGAGATTTATTTAGTTATCAAAAAAGCTAAAACTTCATTCATTATTATTTTCATCAAAAGAGTTTTGATATAACTGGTAATTATTAACTTATATTATTTACTATAAGATCGATCGTTAATTTTTTTATGTTACTACTTGGTATTCAGTCGTAAATTATTTCTAAAGCACCGCTATAAGATGATAAAACTATTACTTGTTGTAAAACTATTACAAATATTACTACTTTTTTTCTATTCAATGACGTAAAACTATATTTTTTATTGAATATTTATCTAATTATAATCTTCTGATTGTCTCCAACGAGAGTTGAAAATAGTTTGTACAGAGTCCTACGTGGTTTTATTTGTAAAAATGGTATTATCGAAATTATATAATTTTAATAAGCGATCCTATGCTTGCTAAGAGAAAAAATTTGAATTCTGGAAATCATCCACCATTATTATGGCAATACTTCAGTTGATAGACGCCATATTAACTGCTACATTCTTAACACGTATGTTTTGTCTCATTCTCTTTCAAACATGAGAAGAGGGATAGGGACAAAATACAAGCGCTTCAAAATGTTTTATAGGATAATAACTTCAGTATCTGTGATCGGCGCCTTTGACAAAGTAATTCGGAACGGTTTTATTCATATGTATTTGGAAGGTGTATACTTCAGTACTAGTACTTAAATATGTACCTATTGTGTGGAATAAAAATGTTAATTTAACCTTAGTTTTCTTTTTCCTACTGCCTTCGACATTGCAATTGGATTATTGAAAAAATAATGTTATCACACACACGTGTTTCGTTTGTATCTATGTCAACATCAAACCGCAATCTTAATCCAAAACACAATTATTTATTTATGTATTATCTATTATTATATATTTACGTATTATCTGTACATATAAATATAATAAAACTGTAACCGAGCTACATATGTCTGTACATGGGAGATATTGAGGGAAAATATGTGAGAGGGAATTTTAGAAGCCAAAACGATTATTTTAAGAATTTTCTTCTATCTGTCTGTCTGTATGTTTATATCACGCAAAAACTACTGGATGAATGATGTGGTTATCACAGTTGTATTGGAGAAGGTTTAACTTAAAATAGCGTAAGTTTTATCTTGATACACCACTTAGAACCCAAGATATTAACAATAGTAGTTACACGCAGACGACGTCGCGAACATGAGCCAGTATATTATAATAGTTGGACGACCTTCTTTGTTGATTTTATTTGTCGAAGTTTTTGAGCGCTACTCAGAAGGCCCCAGTTTCGATCCCCGGTCAGGTAATGATGGAAAATTGTGTGATTGGCTTGGGACTAGAAGAAAACGCCCTGAAATCTCTCATAATCTCTATCTACATACTTAAGCCTATAATCACAAGGCATTGCTCCCGGAAGAAATTTGGGATAAAATGTATTCTATACACTATACTAACGACCTACACCGTCTTCGCTCGGGTTTAAAAACCTTCCTTGCGAATCACCCTAACTATTAATAAGGAATTAAAAATTAAAAAAACCCTCGACACAATGTAATATAACACAGCTCTTTATATGAGGGGTTGAAAACGCATCAAAATCTGTGGCGTAGTTTTAAAGACCTAAGCATACATAGGGACAGACAGCGGAAAGCGACTTTCCGCCGTCTCTCCTTGTAATGAAGTGATATATTTACATAAAGATACAGTATTCATAGATACATATCTTTAACCCTACCGGGGTAGATAGAGCCGAAGAGTTAAGACTCGGTAACCACGCTTAGCTGAAAAGTGGGCTCACTGGTGGAAAAGGTATAAGGTTAGGTACAGCCACAGCTTGCAAGCCTATCCCCTACAAGAAGTATGTGTTTTAAACGCTATATACTATGCAAATTATGCCGTTTAATAATAATTTGAGAGGCTTTCGCTTGGCAGTTGGGTTAAGGGTCAAACCCAGAAAGCATCAATTTTGGACACAGCCCGCATTGTAAGGAGATTCTTCACTTTGTAAACCTGACCACCGGTAGATTAGGGCTACCGACTGCCAACGTGATTCCTTATTTTTAATTTTTTAAATGTATCTTTTTATAAAGTACAATTTTATTATATGTATAGATATTGTATTTATAAAAAGAAACAAGAAATAAATAAAAGGATTTAATAGAAAGAAAGATTTCCCTCAGATATTTATTATACATATATTATTTTCATTAAAATATATACTTTGTTACTGGTACTTTGTTACATACATATACGAGTACATATACATAAAACGAAATAACTCGCCATTTTAGTATTATCACAAATATCTCAAAAATGGATTTTCCACTTTTTAAGGCGAGTGTTTCTTTAAGACTGTTTTGCAGTAAAGTTTCAGGCAGGCGAAACCACGGAAAATAAATAATTAAATTTCTTATAAAACCGTTAACATTTTTTGACGTTTGTATGTTTTTCTAAGGATCCGTACTTTAAACCAAGTAATATCACTTGTCAGCCAGTACGCCTTTCTGTCCGTCCTGGCTTCGATTTTTGGTCACATCACATAGGAAAATGATCTTTAAATGTGTTTGACACAGATAATTTAAATATATATTTCATTTGTATTTATTATTATATCTATATATAAGTAGTATCTTTGAATTGGTATTCCATAAGTCTCGAACTAACTTTAAGGCTAACTTAATCTGTGTGATCTCTCCCTATATATTTATTTGTTAAAACTTATGCTCGCATATAAATTTTTTAGTGATCAAACTAAAATATTTACTTTTTATTTTTAAAAATCCTTATAAATACCATCTTATAAACAAATTATTCACCTTTTCCTTGGATAAATAGTAAATACTTTTTACAGGATTTGCATAATTTGAAGAACAAGCATCGCAAAAAATAATATTAACAAACATTACCTAAACTTCCTTATAATTATAAATAAAAACTCCATCACATTCAAAAGTTTTCACAGTCTAAACTAGTCTAGTTACAAGGAACACAAAAATTTTCCAGCAGTTTGTATTCAGAGTATATTATATATATCAGACGCGCAATATTGCTTATTGTTTCCAGAGGCAATTTACGCCGAGGCGACAGCGTAAAACGAAAATAGCGTTTGGTCTAAGAAAAATATCCTTTCAAGAGAACCATTAGACGAAGTGCTCACCGCGTAAAATAAAACCTTATTGCCGAGAGCTCGTTACCTTTAACATTTTATCAAAAAGTTTCAATACTCCCCGCTTTCTCGGCCTGCAGTTATGATCGCAACTGGAATTGAAAAATGCAGCAGAGGAGTGGAAAGTTGTCGCCTTTTTCGTCGGAAATGGGCTATGAAAGACGTGTAGTAAACTTTTAGTATACCGAGTTGAGTCAGTACTGAGAGTGAGATAATTTAATGAAGATAAAATTGCCTGGTCACTTTTCCTGATGGACACAGCGTGGGCAGGGATTCCATCCATTTGGGGTAGATGTCCCTTTTCATCGAACTCGTCGTTTATTTTGCGAACCGCTTAGGAATAAAAGGTTAATTCATTATTATTTCCAATCATTGGGTAGGACTGCTAAGACTTTTGCTAGCTTGTTTGGAGTTTATGTGTTAAATATAATTTCTACATAGAGGACTTATAGAAAATTGAAAGAGAGATAATAAAATCGCAAGCCTAAATGCTATATATTAGTTAGAAAAGAAGAACAACTTAGATTACCTGACTCAGTTTAAAATGCAAAGGTTTAATTAAAAAACTGTACCCATAATGGAAATAAAAGTCAATGAATAGATGCTTTTACAGTCCGGCTGATGGGTCGTCTCGAATGGTTGTTTGTTGAATCGCTCCGCAATCCAATTAAAACGTTCAAAGTCAGCCCTCACTGTACCGCTAAGTGCTTTCAAGACTGCCCTGCGTTCACTATCAGTCTAACTATCATTACTTAGCTCTTCGATTTTCAAACCATAGTTTAAATATATAAGAAGCTTCCCAAGAGCAAGTCAAACTCTTTTAGGAAGGATTCCGTAGTAGCAAAAACTCTTGTTAATTCTGTTAAACAATAACATCAACTTATAAATCAATTACTTAATTGCAAGTTATCATTAATATCCTAAACTTTATAAACCAAATCAACTATATGGTCGTTAGTTATTTTAGCTAAATTTCTTTACATTTTGAATTTTGTATCCTGTCTAATTCTGATATTGCAGGCATGAATCAAATGAAAGTCGACCTCCGTGGGGTAACGGTTAACGTACTTGACCGATACTCAGGAGGATCCCCGGTCAGGTCATGAAGGAAAATGACCTTTTTCTGATTGGCCTGAGTCTTGGATGTTTATCTATATATGTATTTATTATACAGTATAGTATCGTTGAGTTAGTATCCCATAATGCAAGTCATATGTATTTTTTTTTTAAACACGTTAAATTGTAGGTCCTGAACGCCGATTGAGTCGCCATTGCGGAAGCAGAGGTCAGCCAGTTATCGTCCTTTGTAAAAACCAATATCATCACCAAATTACCTAGTTTAGGCAGCGGACCCCGGTTTCTGACGAGTCATGGCTGAAAATGCTACTGAGAATACGCTCGATATGAAAAAAAAATGTATTATTTTCATGGCAAATATACATTTGTAATTATCTCAATATTGACTATTCAGTTCATTTTTAATATGAGGAATTTATTTTATCCTATTCAATTAAAACCCTCGTTGTTGTATGTTCTTTAAATACATGGTCTACAGAGATAGGTAAATACCAGACCGAATTTCAGCACAATTTGCCAACTTTAGGCGAGCGTTCGTTTGTGTGATCAGATTTTATCGGACTACCTTCCTTTCCGGTCAGAGGAGACGTGAGTGGATTTCTAATAGGAAACTTGTAGATACGAAAACACCAATGGGCCAAGTCGTAGACAAAGATGTAGTTTAGTCTTAAATAGGTCAAAATTTGAAAATGGCAAAAGCTAGTTGTTTATATAAACAAAATATTAAGGAGAAACATATTCGAAGGCTTTTATAGCGCCGATAGATACTGAAATAATTTTCGGAAAATTTTTGTCTATCTATAAGATACGCGCTTTTCTACGCGTATCACGGAAAATCTACTTACAGAAAGATGCATTTTTCACAAGTGTATCATAGAAGGTCTTAATTATAATCTGGCATAGGTTTCATCTTGATACACAATCGGAGAGTTATTGATATGAGGATGAAGTCACGGGCTTAAACTGGATGATGTATATATACTCGTACATCAACCAGTTTATATCATAGATAGATATATCTATGTATATATTTTATAGATTTATAAGAGATTAAATTACGAGGTGCGTGTATCGAACCGCTCATCTACTAATTGGGTAATCTTGCTTACTTAGTTATGTCGTAAACAGCCTTCTTGGCGACAATCGTACTTATAATTAAATTAATTCTACTTAATTACAGATCTAGACATTTGATTATTGTTAATTAATTTACTGTTCAATTAGTTAATAAAATTATCATAAAATTGTTTTTCATAAATTTATTCTTAAACCAACCCACAATAAATACTATTTAGTTTTCTGCTTTAGGTTTATTTGTCTATTTTTTTTTTCATTTTTAGGATTCTGTAGCTTTTTCTCTATTTTGCTTGAAGGTTTTTTTTTACGTAAACTTTTTAAGTATCTAAAACAAATTTGTTTCCCTTATTTAGCAAGATTATTTACTCTATATAACGAATTAATTCTTTTTTCAACTCAGTAAGCGTTGTTTTAAATGTCATTCTGACGGCATAATTATAATAATTATAGTTGTATAACAAAAAAGATGATCAGCCTTCATTAAATACATATATATACAGAGAGAGAATGTGATAGTTTATGTACGTGAAGACAAATTGAATAAGGCGAAAACTTTATTCTACAAACCTCGGCGCAGATGCCGACCCATATTATATCACAATATGTCATAGTGAGGCATTAAGGCTAATATATTATCTACAAGACAGAAAACACCTGAGCCGTAAGGCAAGCAACAATTTAAATATGATATCAGATACTTCATCACCTGGGTAGAGGTTCGTAGTGGTATGAGCCTGCTGCATGCTTTTTCAGCCTGCAACATGAATGGGCCGGCTCGTCCGGGGCAGTACCACACTCCCCCAGAAGACCGGCGCCTGAATGGCGGCTATCAGCCGCCATGCTCCGTCCAGTGAGTGAGAGAGCCGGAGGCCCAACTTCCCCGCCCTCCACGTTTGGGGAGGGCGGGAGTTTTTTAAAGGCCGGCAACGCTTCTGTGACCCCGCTGGTGTTGCCGTTGTCTATGAGCGGCGGTGATCACTTAACATCACGTGACCCGCCTGCTCGTTTGCCTCCCTCTTACATAAAAAAAAACTATGCAATTTCTTTCTTTCTTTCTTTTAACTGTATTGAATTTTCCTACAACTGTTTTGTTGTCTTTACAAAACACATAACGCACTATATTTTTCTATTAGTTGGCCCTTTGCATCCCAATGCATACATGCTTAGTCTAAAATATGATTCTATTCATTTTTCTCTTTAATTTAATAATATATTTCACTCAAATCTTATAAAATAGGCATATTTGTATTCATACAATAGTTATTTTTTTAATAAGAAAAAAAATTTGTACCAAAACATTATAAAGGTACTTTCAATATAATTTCGTCTTTTTGTGCTACAAAAAAGCAAGATTTTAATTTTCATATACATACATGTTAAATTATTCTTTTATCACTAAATTATCGTTAACGCCCGAGATAGCGATTTCACACAAAGGCTTTTGATTATATGCGCCAGCATATTTTGCAAATTGCCATCGACCTGCCATCAGGACTTTCAAACGATATCGAACACAAATGCGTTTCGCATAAAGCTCGTGTAATAAACAATGTTATCACAAAGGGAATATTAAAAAGCGTCCGTCAAAATAAACAATCGAACAAAGTGCTCAAAACAAAAAATGTTTTGAATGCGAATTCTATCATTCGATATTTAAAGGTGCTAGGGAGAGAGCGGGCGGGCGGCGAGAAGGTCTGTGGATGCGGGCGGGGCGAGCGCGGGGCAGGGGGTAATTAGGCGGCCCGGCGGAGGCTGTATTGATCGGCGCGTTTCCTAGCAACGCGCGAGATGGCAGCACCGCGCCGCCCGCCCGCGCTCACCGCCGCTACTTTTTGTTCGAGCTCTCGCTAGGTGAGACCGTTTTGATGAAATCTCTGAAGATGATTCAATTCAATTCGACCGCTCTTGTTCACAGATTATGGCGCTATTAGTTTCGTTTATGCGAACTCACCGAAATGTATTAAGATGGCGGCTTAATTTAAATTTTTATTGGTCGTCCGCTGCGAGACGGGTGAAGGAATCATTCAGGAAATTTAATAAAAAAGGAACCTTAACTGGAATCCTTTCGGGCGGAGGTCGGCAAACATAATTACGGCTTGTTTAAGTAGGAGATGTATTTGCTAGCGCGGCGCTCATCCGGCGCGGCCGCCGCAGGGCACGGCCGCGTTTGTTGTCTCATCATATTATTACGAATATTGGTAATTGAAAAATTCCACTGAAATATTCCTATTATCAAAATAAATACGGTTTTCTTACACAAATCTTTCACGATATTTCGTGATTTACTGTTTTTTTTTTTTTGATAATATGAAAAAAAAAATATTTTCGACTGTTATCAATTAGGTAATGTCACAAAATCAAACTTTATCATAAAATATGATCGAAAAGTATAAAAGATAAAGCAAAAAACTGTTCATATCAACAATAGGCATAAAGCCAATTTAACTTCCCAAAACATAGACATCACTTGCCCTAACTCTCATACCTATTCATTAGCGTAGCCATGTTTAAACAGCTAACTAAATATCTACTCGAACCTAATTAACAGGCTAGCAAATGCAATAGAGCGAATATCTGAAACGTCAACATACGCCCTTTGGAACTCCGGCTTCTGATAGAAATGCAATAATAACCTCCGAGCCCGGCGTGCTTCGAGCAGGCATGTTTAGCGCGCCGCGTGTCGCAAGAATACACCCTGCGAGTTATCAAACATACTCAGTCCGGAAAATATTGCTTATGTGACATCGTTCGTAATTTAACACGTGCCGTTTGCATGTCGTTTAGAAGAGAATATACCCTAATAGGTTTCAACTATGTACCTATTAACCAGCGTCGAAGTATAGATATATTTAAACTACATTAAAACCTTTTCCGATCTTTCGATGCTTGTTAGCAGAAATGCAGTAAAAACTAGTTTTGTTGTTCATAATTACCAAGTACATATGTACATGAGAGATACTATGTCGGAGTGTTTGTTTAATAAATATTACATAATATAACTCTATATATTGGAATGTTCATTCCATACAAAAGCGTACCATTTGGCTTTAAGCGTGGCCTTGAAGTTTTACGACTAGGCTCGGTCAACTCCTGATTACTTCATTTGTGTCTGACACAGTCCTCTCTTCAGGTTTAATTTTTAAGATATGAAAATTCAAGAATACCAACTGAACTTCAATGTCATCTATAAATTTAAACGAGAATCGTAGGGTTTTGCATAATTTCTTTTTAGCCAAGTTAGAGTACGGACGCGAAGCCGCGGTAATATTGAGAACAATGAAATTGGGCCGGAGGAAAGTTCGTAATTATGTCGGGGACCGCAATCGCTTGAATTCACAATGGAGACATTCGAAATCATAATCCTTATTGTTATGATATTTACATTTGACACTTTGAGGAGAAGGCTTATTAGAAGAATGGAATTCAAATATAATGTCACAGAAGAATCCTCAAGTTTTCGGTGCTTTCCCTTAATTAACTTTTACAATCAGCGCGGGAAAGAAAACAGCTGACATATTGTTTCGCTGTCAAACCAGCATAAAAGTAAGAGTTGAAATTAGCATGTTTAATGTAAATTACAAAGAACGAGTTACCCTACCCGTCGGTAGCCGTGTAATTACATATTATACCGCTTGCCTTAACCGCATATCTATTCCGTTTATGTCGATTACGACGCTAATGCGAGGCACAGTTAACAGATGGCGTTGAAGGGACTTACATGTTGTAAAAGCTTCATAACTTCAGAAACTTTAACGTACGTTCATTAATTGTAACGACTTGGAAACATAAATGAGTCGGAACTCGATAATGTATATATATATTTAATGTTTCCAAGTGAAGAAAGAAAATATGTTAAATATTTTCAGCTGCTCCCTTAGGCTGCTCTCCTTCTTGTATATATTGTAAAAGCCGATGAATTAATACTTCTCGTAAGCTGGCAATGTTGTTGCTAAATAAAAGACGTGTGCGTTGTCACCGAGCATTTATTGGACTGCTTACCGAAATTATTACAACTACCTTCTACTTACTTTACAATTATCTATCTCCTGGACATGATGCACGCTAAACTTAGGAATTTCTATATTTAATTCTGCCAACCATTGTCTACCTAGCAAATTTGTCGTACCCTTATTTATAATATATAAATCTAATTGTTTTTTTATTCCACAATATTCCACT
>JADGIL010026518.1:0-19975 GCA_020352625.1 Cactoblastis cactorum | reverse complement strand
GAGAAGTTGGGCCCCCGGCTTTTTACAGGCCGGCAACGCTTCTGTAACCCCGCGGGTGTTGCAGTTGTCTATGGGCGGCGGTGATCACTTAACATCTCGTGACCCGCCTGCTCGTTTGCCTCCCTCTGCCATAAAAAATAAATAAAATTACTGTGTAATGAGCTAAAACTTCAAAACAACGACGCTCGTTATTTCCGCAAAATAATACATACATGCATAAGCAGAATAACCAACTGTTAAGCGCTATCCAGTGTTTACGTTAACCGCAATTTAGTGAACATCAAACTGCGGGTTATATTAATTTTCCGCTTACAAGAGTGCTAATTCATCCTCTATTAAGTAAACACTAATTAATTTTGTTCGGAGCAAAAATCCAATTGATCCATGTCCTTGAACTTTATTATATTTTTATCTATTTAAGCAACGAGAGCCTTTTTATTTATTTATTTATTTTATTATATAACACACTAGTAGCTTACTAAGCAGATGCGTGTGCATCTTGAAGTTTGGAGATTTTGTCTAATCTGTTCTTAAAACTATTTACTGAAGGTGCAGTGATGATATTCTCACTAAATTTGTTCCAGTCATGGACTACACGATTCGATAGAAAATTCTTTTTAGGCTTTCTCTTCACTGATGTACGGCTGAGTTTTAAAGAATGACCTCTTAATTTTTTGTGTCCTGAAACCTTGTAAATATATTATAGAATTGGTACATCATAATATCCCGTTAATATTTTATAAGTCTCTATCAAACGCCCTCTCTGCCGACGACGTTCCAGAGTTATAATATTCAGTTCCTTTAACCTAAGTTCATATGGTTTATTTCTCATAGACTTTACCAGTTTTGTTGCTCTTCGTTGAAAATTTTCTATCAATGTAATATCTTTTTTAAACTAGGGATCCCAGATAACGTAACCAAATTCCATCAGCTTATATATGTATGTCTTACAACTCTTATATATAAAGTGTTACAAAAATATTCAGAGCTAAACTTATGAAGGATTTTCGAATTAAGTATAGCGTAGAATTTGTCTTTTTTACAATGTTGATTATATGCCTTTCCCATTTTAAATCAGGTGTTTTTGTGATAATCTCTTTTTATTACCACATTAGTAAGCCAAACTTGTTGAATTTAAATAGATAAATATATAGGGATGAATCACACAGATTAAGTTAATTTCTAAATAAGTACTACATTTATATTCTCCTTACCTTTTAACAAAAGGCCAACAGCGGTAGAAGTCGAACAATAAATTGAGCATCAGTATAGTGACGCCAGTCTCCTTGGCGAACATGCTCAGCGCACCGAGCACGATGCTCAACCACACGCATTTTTTGTTGCTTGTTGGTCTACAATAAATAAATATGTATATAAGGGCAAATGATACAGATTCAGTATATATACCTCATGAACCGTGATAGCTAGATATGTACCTAGTTGAAATTTTCACAAATTGTGTATTGGCATTGTCGCTATAACAACAAATTATAAAAATAAAGTTAATATTTAAGGGGCGTCTAAGGCGGACGCCCCTACAATAAATATGATATTAAAAAATTCACATTACGTGTACTTATAGTACATAAACAAACCCTCACGCACGATTCTAACATTTTATCGGGTTTTTGACTCTATAGTTAAGGCTGTTATTAACGTTACAGTTGAAATATGTTACATATCGATGAACTATACTGATAAAATATGTAGTATTTATCAATTGTATGCAACATGTTGTACGTACATCAATCATTTTATATGTAGATATTTTTGGAAATTATAAAATTATTACCTGTGATATACTAATAATGATGACAGGAAAAATATGCAGGCAAGCACGTCGGCTCGACCGACCACTCCAGCTACCTGTTGGAGAAAAAATGCCTTTAAAAATATTGTACCTACATTATGTTAATGTAATAAAAATAAAATTATAACGGGTTTGTTAATTTTTTAAAAATATTTATCACAGCGTTATATCAGACAGTTTTATATATTTACTAATGTTTACCTGTGGTTGCGCTCGCCTTCCATAATTCTCGAATTTCGCAAAATACCATCTTATGCAAAATTTGAGACCCTAGTAGTTTCTGAGATTTCATAATGAGTTAGTTAGTCACTCAAGTAGTGACTTTTAGTTTATATATAATATATTATAGTTTGTTAAAAGCTTGTAATGATCTTGTATATATTATAGATTGTTAAACTCACGGCTTCAGTATGTACAGGATGAACTGCAAACAACAGCGCTGCCAACGCTGCAAAAGGCCGCTGCAGCCGCGCTATAGTAACGCAAGCGCGAGCGACTAAAGCGCAACAGGCTGCGTGCAGCGCTACATTGCTAGCATGCCACCACCAGGGCCGAAGTCCGGATAGTGCGTGATTTAATCTGAAACAAGATAAAAAATGTAGCTATTGACAAGCGCTTTTCAGTACTATTAAAATTGCCTGATTTATTGATTTGACTTAATGATTACATCAAATTATGAAAAGAAAAAAAATATGATAAATTGATGTATTCAAAATTAATAATACTATAACAGTGTCACAATTATCTAGATTAAGCATTAGTCAATCGCCAACCTTAACATCACTATTATAATGTATAAATGTCACCCTATTGGTTGTTCTATAAAAATCTACATCACGCGTTAAGAAAAAATCAGAACACGCATTGTTAGAAAATTCTCCTTCTAAAATCTCAAAGGAAAACCATGAAGGAGGAGGCCATTTGTAACTTAACCAACCTTAGCGGACGTGAAGTTCCTTTCAAAACGCAATCTACGCGTTTGACGAGGCAATGTCTCTTGAGTGATATATTTTTTAAGAATGTTTTTAAGCACTAATTCCCACTCTGTGAAAACTTCAGTGTAAAATTCCGTTGTAACCTATCAATGTAATTTTTTAAATATTGTTTTTAGTTTTTGGTAACAAAAAAGATATAATATCTCGTATATAGATGATGTCCATAAAATACTGTTGGTTTTATTAAACATACTTTTAGGAGTGTCCTAGTATAAAAATAAAAGTAAACTTACATTTAAATCGTTTATAACAAAAGTGGTAACTTAAAATGTAAGTACCAGAAAAGGGGCACACATATGGATATGGGGCTGTTCCACTCTAAGTATGTATGTCATTACATGTGTTTTTTATCAAGATCATAGCAGTTTTTACAACTTTGGCGATATTTTAGTAACGTGCTAGCTCTCAAACTGAAATTCTAAGTTCGATTCCCAGTCACCGATGATCAAGACCCCAAGCAGTAGTTAACAGCTACAGGTTCCAACCCCTTTTGGCTTTGTCGGTTTGTAGAATAATCAGATTTGGTGTGTTTGGTAGTTTATAAGACCAAAACGCTTCTGTTGAAAAACAATATATAGATAGGTATACTATCTACCTAGGGAAGCAATAAAGCAAACTTACCGTGATTTTATTAATTAGCGCTTAATTTTAACTAGACTCTAGTTACAAAAGAACAGACCAAACCCAAGACTTCGAATCTATACAAAATATTATAAATGTAAAATTGTGTTTATTTGTCTGTCTGTCCTGTCAAAATGAAGCAACGGATTAGTGTGATTTTTATGTGGAGATAGTTGAAGGGCTGGAGAGTAACAGGCTACTTTTTGTCTCGTCTACTTTCAGTAGTTTTACTTTTTGTCTGTCTAGTTATGTTATATTTACAACAACTTATTTTTTTTTTACCTTAGGGATATGTAACTTTTATATATTTTTTTAAACAAAAATGTAATTTTGAATTTAGTGGGACTAACATTGCACCAACATAAAATAGACGCTTTATAAAGTTTTTATTTAACTTGTTACTGTTAGGATGGGTCGAATCTAGTAAGTTAAATTTCCCCGTGTCCAATTAAGCTGAAATGTCGAATTCTCTTTTAGTTTTGTTGACAATGGAATAAATGTATAAAGTTAAAAAGCTTGATTACAAAAAAAGTATTTTAATCAAATTTTGTTACTTTCTGCAAATCTTATAACGATTTTAATTGTATTTATAGAAAATTTCCACGAAATGGGGAATAATAGGTCGCGGGAAAAAGCTAGTGGGAAATAAAACAGAAAGAATAATGATGATATGAGAAAAAGTCGTGTTTAGTATTTAGTCATTAGTAAAATTACAAGATTTCCTGCATTGTCACGGTTGTTGGGGATTTTACCCAGCTTAATAATTAAGTAGGCAAAACAGTAGGCTATGATTAATGGCGCTTGTTGTTGGTGACCCGACTTCACAACTCATTAAATTAAACTTTGGGTCGCCTTTAGAGAAGCTTTGGTTACAATAGACGACATTGTACAAGAGGAAAGTCGACTCATTATATCACCTCATGGAACTCATAAGTTTACGAGTTGAATATTTACATGTATCGAATAAATATTTTATTAATGAATGTATTTTATTAAAATGTACGGTTTGTATTAACTAAAGGCCATCGAAAGATTTCCGTTGCTAGATAGCATAATAAAACTTGTTTCTTTTTCTTTTAATAATAATACATACTACTTAATTTATCACAAAATAATATGTATATATTTATATATCTAAAAAACGGTAACACTCGACATATTATTAATATATATTATTCACATATATAGTCACCAAAAACGATGACAACAATAAAATAAACTAATTTAACATTTGTAATTTTCCATAAAAAATATACACAACTGACCGACATAAAAAAGGGACGAATAAGAGAAAGGGCAGACTTTGCTCAGCCGAGAGACAACATCTTGAGGCTAGAAAAAAGATATTGGTCCCAAAACCAACAGATAACATTAACGACATATGAAACTCATAAACGTCGCTGATTAGAAGCTCAAGAGGCGAAATAAACTGGAGATAGCCATAAAACTGCAGGATCAATCTTGTCCACGGCTGATTTTATTTCTCTAAACACTATTACATTACGCGTACCCATTATCGCTACCCGTAAAACTAGATTGTATCGTCCTTATGTTTGTAATAAAAAAAATATCGACCTTCGTTTGATTTTTGGTCACATACCTTAATTTATAGGGGCCATTTCCGATGTTTGTTTTTATCTGGTTTACAGATAAAAAATAGTATACAATGTTCATATATTGCCACATAGACTATAAACGTCTTCTGATCCGAGAGCCTAAGATTACGTCATCCTAGAAATTTAACTTTTATTAAATGTTATAAAATGAAATCCATCAACAAAAAAGGCGCGTAGAGTTATAAAGTTCATCAGATGACGCGCGGTCACTTAGGATTGAATAAAAAAAAATATAAACAATTCTTGACATATTCTATAGTTGCAGTTTTAAGATTTTAGTTTTTATTGTAAGAGTTCTGTTGTAGAGTCATAAGAAGTAGATTTTTAATCTTTATTATGTTATATTGTTTTTCTATATCAAGCTCTTACTCAAATTCATTATCATCATTTTGTAGCAACCTATTTGAATTTACAACAAAATGTATTTATATAATTGCATTGCCATCAAAACTAAAGGTAACCTGATTGAGGAATGATTTATTCTCTTCATTGGAATTTCAAGGTTTCATTTTCAAGGTTCATAATTTTACTTGCAATTTTTTACTCACATGCATGGCAAGTTGAATAAATGCTTGAAAAAAAGAAGCATAGAATTTTTTATTAAGAAGCAAGGATTAATATTACAGACATCTTTCGCCGAAGGCCGGAGGAAAGTTCCTCATTAATGAATAACTGAGGTTTTCATTCCGGCCACACGCGTGCAAGGAAACTACGTGCTAAAACCTTTTTCCTCACAATTTACCGCAGTTTCTTTTAAGGCTATATTCACACACGCGCGAGGCGGTAGTCATAGGATACACAATCCCCTTTATTTTTTAAACTACACTCATTCGTCTTTTAAATAAAAACAGTGTGCGTACAGAATCTGTATTGAAACTTTATACCTATAGGTTGGGTTGTAGTTATTTAAAACTGATTATTGAATTTTCATGTAAGTTGTTTTTTAGTTATTGTAAATAATTATTAATTCATCATCATCATCAGTTATGTTGTTACCCTTCAAAAGTGGTACGAGTAGTTTCATCACTTAAGTGTACTTACAAAAGGACTATATGAACTATAATGTCCCACCAAAAATAAATGTGAAAACTGATATAGCCAAGTTCAATGTGTGCTCAACATGGCGTGTGAATGTCGGCTCCATCGACAAAAGTATTGATTTTTAAACGAGTGCCAAGTTCAGTAGACAATCCTGAAATATATTTATTTAGAAGATCGTTAACATTCTTTAGTAAAATAAAACAAACAAATTAAAATCAACAGCATCTTAAAATTTAACTTTATTTTACACTAAAAAATCAAATATTTAGGAGAGTGGAATTGCAAATAAAATTTAAATGATAAATTGTTTGTTTTCTAATAGTTATTCAAATATTTGTAAATTACTATATGGAAATCATATACTTTAATAACATGATTTTGTGTAAGAAAATAAGGTATACATAATGCCCATCAAAATGATCATATAATCCGTCAATAGTTTTCTTCACCACATATCTATATATAAAAATAGTATTCCAGTTATAATCTCTCATAACAAAGTAGTACTATCGTAAAAAAAAACATTTTTTGTCGATGTGATAGTTGTGATTGGAGAGGCGTTCGGGGCGGCTTGTGACAATAAAATTGGTAACGGAAAATAGACATTTCATAGGATGCGATTTTATTTTCTGAAAAGTAAGAGTTAATAAAAAATTCACAGTAGGTGCCAACGAAATTGTGTATAAGTGACGAATTCTAATAAGCTTTTTAAAAACTATTTGCTACGACACTTAATTCAATTAGTAATACTTTGAAATATTATTTAAGTCCATATTTCCATAAAACATGTATTAGTATATACTTATTTATAAATGTAACCTAAAGCGTATCATAATTTGATCATATTGGTGTCATAATTTGATCATATTGGTGTCAAAGTTTATTTGGTTATGCAAAAATTATATACATATTATACTTACTCAATTATNNATAATTGAGTAAGTATAATATGTATCAAATGTACACCTATAATGAAAAATTAACCCCAGTAGCCAGAAACTGTTGGTAAAGTTTCATAGCTCGTAGTTCGCGTGCTCGTCGTATTAATATTTCTACGCTGACGTGTGAGGTTTACTGCAATAGGTAGACACTGCAGTGTCATTTACTTGCTTAGAATATTAACAGGTTTTGTTAAAATGATTGTTTCTACCTATCAAATAAAACGTTTAAATTACTCTAGTCGAGTACAAGAATATATAAATACTTTATTTATTTGTAAATGTTACAGCGTCTCACTGAGCACAGATAAACCTTGCGAGGTTTCCGTGGTTCAGTAACTATAAGTATGGATGTATATTTTTGTATGTGTATGTTTCTTAATGTATTGAATAAGCGATTAAAAGAAAAGAAAAAATGTAAGTCATGTGATTACAAAATATAATTGTATAATGTCTTCGAAAAGGAAAAAAGGGCTTATTGCTAGCTCTTTAGCAACTTATATGGTAGAGAAGCCTGAGACTAAATATAGATACTAAAATTATAATTATCACATTGCAGTTCCAATCGTTTTACAGAATTTATCAAGAATATGGACAGATCTGAACGTATTTCAATCTAAGACTTGTTTCTATGCATAATAAATGCAGAAATAATTATATAAAAGAAATCAAAATACTATTCAAAAAGCCCTAACACTTCTCAAGACATAAAACTGCGTTATTTATTCACGTACACGAACAAAATTGCATCCAAAAGCTATTATTTTCAACGCCAAAAAGAATCGAAAGAGACCTAATAGGAGGCTGAGTCACGTATCAAAAAACGACTAGCTATCCGAGTTACGGCGGTCTTGTGATCGTCTATTAAAAAGTAATCAGGACGCCTCGTTACCTCAGAATGAAAGCCAGTGCATTCGGTATTAAATAAAAACACCTACCAAGTTCGAGTCTGACTAGCGCACGAAGGATTCCGTAGTATTATTTTTAAAATATCACGTTTGTTTTAATGTAGCCCCCTAATTAATTTTATTTTTGTTTGGTTTTAATATTTGTATAGCGACAACAGAAATACATCCTTCCTGAAAATTAAACTGTCTAGCTATCACGGGTCATTAGATACAGCCTGGTGACAGACGGATAGATGAACAGACGGTCCCTTTTAGCCTTTGGCTACGAACCCCTTTAAACATGGAGATATTAACATACGAGTAGGTAGTGGGCCCAAAACACCGGCAATCTATACTTGTATAATGTCAAGGTGTTCAAACCCGGGACCTCTTAGTTGAGCGGCTAGGTCTTTACTACTGCGCCAATGAGGCTTGTTGGCTTGACGTCGTCAGGGATGGTATGCATGTCAATGGCCTAAAAAAAGGTATATTTTTCGGGCGTATGTATGTAGATTTCTATGTTCCCTCCTAGGGCCTAAACGGCTTGAAGGATTTAAAATATAAGTTTTTTACCTTCAAAACTTTAACTGAGTAAAAAAGTTGCAAATAAACAAAAAAGACGTGATCAGCTGGAAAAGTTTACGGGTAATTATCTTAATTGCAAAATTTTCCGAAAGACGTTTCATTTACGATTCGAAATTAGGTTGCTACAATTTCGCGGTTTTAGGCCTAGCCGTATTGTGGAGTTTTTGTGGACGTTTGACTGACGCGTACGCTGAATGAAACAACAGAAACGATTATTATTTGATTTTTAAAATATAATGCTTATACAATGTAGCTTTAATCCAATATTCTGTAAAAAGTATGTTTTAAATTCTAATTCTTGGTATATTATATATGTATACTATTTTTCTTCGCCAATAAAAAAGATATGGTAGTGATAAAAAAAAAAACTTGGTCTTACAATTTGGGCTGTTCTCAAAACATGGCATATTTTGTGTTTATTATTTTCATAAGTTTTCTGATATATTTATCGGATGTTATAAAAAGATCGGTAGAAGTTTTAATTGTTCTTAACTACAATTATTATATCGTCGCTATGTTCTAACCCCGCGAAAGTCATAAATTGCAACTTTTCAGTAGAACAAAATACCGTGTCATATTATGTAGAGTTTGTGAGCATATGACCTACATATTTTTTGTGACTATACTTATTAAAAATAGATGGATTGAACATTGCTTTAAATCTTTGATTTGATTGATCTAAGAGGTCCACCTTTCGATCCTCTGTCGATCTCTTTTCCAATGTAGCGGATAAAATCTTATTTTTAAGGTATATTTAAATATCTTCGCAAAACTCAAAAGGATATTTGTTGAAGGATATTTGTTGACTTCCGCGGTGTTAAAACTTAAGCAAAGATATTTAAATATACCTTAAAAATAAGATTTTATCCGCTAAATTGGAAAAATATCTTCAAATATCATTTGACTACACGGTAGCAATAAAATCCCCCGGACAAAGATACAAGAGCGAATCGAAATTCCGGCGTGGTATTGCCATTGCAGAAAAATTGAGAATGTACAGTTTTATTTATTGTCAGCCGTGCAACTGAATATTGCTTTCGTAATAAAACCCGAGGGTCACTGCAATATTGGAGATACACGCCGCAATGACCAAGCTTGATGACTGGTAAAATTTGAACTTTGCTTTGTCAATCTTTTCGGCAATAATTTTGTCTAAAAGAAAAATCAGTTTTTATTTTATAGTCTAATTTTAACCCTATTTACTCTATATATGAATACATGTCTGATAATAATTTAATGTATCATAATAATTTAAATTAAACTAACAACATAGGTATATTATGATAATTTATTGAATTAATTAACTTGTAGATAAATAATAATGATTGACTATTGCCGTCATGCTCCGTCCAGTGAGTGGGAGAGCCGGGGGCCCAACTTCTTCTTCAACTTAAAAAACCTCCCAAAATGGGGAGGGCAGAGGTTTTTTACAGGCCAGCAACGCTTCTGTAACCCCGCGGGTGTTGCAGTTGTCTATGGGCAGCGGTGATCACTTAACGTGACCCGCCTGCTCGTTTGCCTCCCTCTGACATAAAAAAAAACTATGACTTTTGTATACCTGAGAGTGCTGTATGACACCATTTATTTTGATTGTAAGATGTGTTGTATGTGTGTATATTCTATACCCATGTCTTATCAAAATTAAATGTTATAAATTATTTAATAAGTTTATTTTTTATGGTAAGAACCTACAGCAGTAGTAAGTGAAAACTCCTTGGAATTAACTTTTTTTTTTCTTTACAATTTGTTTTATTTTTAGCTCTCTGAAATACATAGGTATAGCGGCACAGTCTGTGGGCGTAACTTATAATATAATTTGGAACGTAATAAAGCGACTATTTTGTTTCACGTTTACGCCTGTCAATAATGACACTTTAAAACGAAACAGTAGCAAAAGGCCTTTCAATATAAATAAATGTAATGATTATAGGTATCATTAATATCAACATGAAACAGTACTTGTATACATTTTAAGGTATCAACTCTAATGAACTAAAGCAACATTCAATTTTTAAAGGAATCAATTAATTATCCTTCCTACCAAAAAAAGACAAATGTATAGTTAGGAACCAAATTTTTTAGGCAATAATATCTCGGGGCGCATTTAATAGTTCATCAAATACTAGTCAATTACTGCCTTTACATTCATTTTTAATGAAAAAATGTACGTATTTAGAAAAATAGAAGTACGTATAAATAAAAATCTAAAATGTCACTCCAACTTCTAATATAATTTTCCTTGCGTAAGAATTTTAAATTTTACCATCTCATCTAAGTTTGAAACTAATATTTTCTCTCAAGTTAGAAACTCTTCTCATGTTCCCAGTTGCAGCGTTATCAGTGAGGCAACCGGTTGTCATCACTGATTGGTTTTTCAATTAATTTTCCTGAGGTCCACATGACGCCATCAGAATAAACAATGTTTGTTCAGTCGAAATGGGAAATGAAAATTGAACACGAAAAAATCGTAGTAAGCCATATTGGTTTATTTATTTATTAACATATAATTTCCTATAATATATTAATGACAGAAGAAAAGTTGGTGAATTCCTCAGTTTTGTATTAAGAGTAATTAATACCTAACATTTCGAATTGTTGAGTAAAAATCAAATAAACAGAAAAAATAAAAATTTATGTATAACAAAATGTTTATTCAAACTTCTTAAGATTTGTTATTCATTCGCTTATTCATGTAATAAATAAGGATGATTATTATAAAAATAGATCAAAAAATTATTGTGTTATGCTTTAAATTTCAGGAATATTTAAGCTTGTAACATAGATGCTTCACGATTATTGTAATTATAACTGAAGCTTATAGCACTCCTGAATAGTGCCAGAATTATGCAAGAATGTTCATGATCGGTTTAGTATTTCCGAAGTTTAACCTTTACAAATAAACAATCATAGTTACAAACTTTTCCTATTTCTAATATTAGTATAGATATGCGACATTTTAACTAAGTAAGTATATTATTATATAATCTTACAAAAGTAAATATTTTAAACTCTGCTGAAAAGATCATTTCAACATATAACTCTAAGGCATTCCCAAAATGTGTATGCTCCTACACCTTTATTGCGAGAGTGTATGTGTTGGTACACACTGAGTGTAAAAATGGTGTTTATGCTATTTATGGAGAGTTTGTTTGGACTCTTGAAGTAAACATGGGGCATGTGATGTAATTAAATGAGGAGAGATTTTATAAAATATAACATTTAAGTGCTAAGTCATGTTCTGAAATATTAAATTATAAGTACATGATGACTTGTTATGGTTTTGATAATTTTGGATACTTGATAGAATACTTTAATAAATATATGAGGACATATCACACAGAGTTATGCCAAAGTTGGTATGAGACTTGTGTTACTGGCTAGGATACTAACTATACTATATATTGTTTAATAAATACATATAGATAAACTTCCAAGACCCAAGCCAATCAGAAAAATATCATTTTCCAATATGACCTAACCGGGGTTCGAGCCAGGGCCCTGCGAGTAACGTTAACTATTACATTATGGAAGTTGTAACACTCAAAGTTCTAATATAAGAGCTTAATTCTATAAAAAAAAATGATTTTGATTGAAGTGATTGAAAATTATTTTAACTTTCTGTTTTTTTCTGTGCTTTTAAAATCAAAATAACAGATTCTTAACATCAAGAGTTATATTTCGTCTGTTTTATACATTCATAATACTGCAAAACAAAATATCGAACAAACTTATACAAAATATTGGACTAAGTAGTAAATAAATCTCTCTTTGAAGACAGCTTTGTTCAAACGAAATTTAATATTATTACGTAAAAGAAACAAATACAATTTTTCAATACAATAATAATAAATAATTTCAATTCCAAGTATTTTCCTTAGCAAAGGTTGTAAAAGGTTATGATAGAGCAGAGACCGATTTTGTACCAATTTATTTCCATTTGATCTTTCCTTTTGGAGTCGGAGGTACATATAAAATATATATATAGAAAAATTCTGCCAAAAAAATGGTGTACCTGGTGTTTTAATATTTTTATTCTCCTTTGAGTTATTTTACGTGTTTCGGTATCATATTTAAATTACATTTTACGTCATAGTATTCCACATCTTTATACAATATTATACGCATCTAATTGGGTATTAGATATATATACTACATATTAATTTACTTTTTCACTAACATTAAAACATTATACCAATAAAAATGGATATCTAGATTTATATTTCGCCTTAGACAGACAGAACTAATACTCAAAAGAATACAGAGACAAATTACATAACGTAATTTTGAGAGTTGTGGTGTATGATAATAATCCAACATCTGAATCATAAAATGTGTCAATATATATTCAAGAACTAGGCCAGAGAAAAAACATAATTTTTTTTCTTGTATGTATATTTATTTATACTTCTATGTACTTTTTATACTTGCGTTAAAACAGAAAAATTGTGTAAGATCACAAAGTGGCTAAATCTAATGAAGGTAAAAAAAGTATGAATTATATTCACATTAATTTATCTATTTTAACAATTTCAATCTGTAATACTACAACTAATTAAGTATTTTTTTTAACATAAATCCTAAAACCCGGAACGAATCAATTTCGGACCAAAGCGGAGCACACCGTCGTTATCACAGCGTTCATTTTTCAGAGTCGGAAAGTAACTGTTGTCACTGCCTGATGCTTCAATGGTAATGGCGACCCGTTCCATGAAAATGAGCCGTTATGAAATATAATAGTCCAATGTTCTTGGCACCGTCTCGAAAAAAACATTAATTTTTTTTAATTTGATGTATTGTTTTGTCATGTTTATTTTTACTGCTGTGTGTTGGTGTTAGAATTAATTTGATTTTAAAAGGTGTTAAATAAAACATTAATAAAAAATAAAAAAAGCACAGCTCTACGATCACGAGATTATTGAATTGACATTTTCTTCTGACGTCTATCTGTCTAGCTTTATAAATCTATACATACAATACAGCTATAAATACAAATGTATTGCTTTCTGTTTACAAAAACTTGAGAACGGCTCGACTTATTTATCTAGTTTTGATCTAGAACTATTTGTGGAAGTTCATGAAAAGATATGGAATAGTGTAAAAATACTAAAAACGACAATTTTCCTGTACAAAAAATAAAATTATATGTAGAAGTGTGGGTAATAAGAAATTTGTATTTGGTACAAAAAAATAAAGACTTATGTTTCACAAAGGGTCTTGTGAACTGTTAAACATTTGCCAACCATTGGCGCGACAAAGATTACTGTTATAATGAGCACAGCATACTTTAAACACAGAGTCAGCCAAGTTATTAAAAACAAACAGATGCGGGATCTGTGGTGTTGCACACTATTATACCACAGACTTTTATCAAGTAGATCACGCAAAATTGGTAAAATTTAATATTTCTATTTAGCGTTTTTCTCGATGACAGACGTTAAACAAAAACTAGAAATTGTCTAACAAAATTGTATTGTAAGAACAATATATTAAGCAGATATACAGATACAGTATCATGTTTTTATCCCCTACGCAGTAGACAGGGTCAATCTTCGTGAGTCTTAAGACAAGAAAAACTGATGGACATAATCGTGGAATGAAGATTCAGATATAATGATAGTTTATTAGTCTATCGCCTATGAGACAAATCCCCGTTTTATGTTTGCGGAGTACCTATTCCAATCACAAAATTGCTCATATGACTTCGCAGTTGGTAGAAACAAATGGCATGTTAGTTTCTGTACAATTCATATAATGAGATATGGTCTACTTGAATATAAGACTGTGCTCTGTACTCTTTATGTTGTAAGTGCACTGTGCAAAAGATGTTCAGATATAGCGAGCACGAAAATGTGGTGATAAAGTTTGGTTTAATTCAGGTTTTAGATATTCTAGCTGCATTTTCTGCACATGCATAAACTTACAGGCTTTTAAGTTACTTAACATGAAAGTTTAATTTGAAAATTCTCAATACATGGTTATAAAATGATGAAGTTTTAGTTACGTGACGTAGAGTACATCCAAAGTGATCTCGTTATAACCGACTTCCCAAAAAGGGATGGACTAGGGCTGTCAATGCGAATGTTTTTAGTTTGGAATATTTTGTTACGCATTTTACTTCTATTTACTTTTTATTTTCTATTTACACATTACTTCTTATACTCGACCTTAATGATATTTTTTGAAGCATTTCTTAAAATAATTGAATATTATTTAAATTCCTAGCACAAACGAAGTCACGGGCATACGCTAGTAATGTATATACAATCAGATTATTTCGCGTACGTTCAACAAAAGTGTGCTCAAAAATACACCCCGCACAAATTATGTTTCCACATGATATACAGCCAACTGCATGTCAATTTACCCTGAACTCTATGTTGTAACAACAGAGGTGAATTTACAATAAATGTGATCAGGTTGATGCGCTGTTGACCGTACAGTATTCGAGCCACCTTCACATTTATAACAGCCCGCCGACGGATCAATGATTGCAATTCTTGCAATTTTTATTACACTCGTAAATAACTGGAATGAAACAAGTAGCCGCGTGTTACAAACATTTATTTGAGCAATGGTTCGGTCGTTCGTCGATACATTTTCGGTCGCTTATGGAGGTAAATATTGGTATTAGTCGATGATATATGTAATATTGAATAAATAAACGAGTTAATATTGCAAAAAGGGGGAAAAGTATTAAGCAGACTATTCGATTGAGTGTTTCTATTTATATTATTGTTTTACTCGAGTTTTACTTGCAAAATGTATCTAAGTACAAATATATCTAAGTACGAATATTACAAAATTAATTAATTATACATACTTGCCAAATTTAGAAAGAAATTAAATTTTTGTACAAAAATACTAACAAATAATTTGTAGCTGAGATAGATGGTAAAATAATTCTATTTTTCCTTACTTATATTTCAATTATATAAATGATAAAATATTATAAATAAAAAAAAGTTTATAAGTACTAATTTCAGCGTAACTAAACTTATTACCATAGGCAATGTTTGCAATATGTAGGAGAAAATAGGATATTATTTAAGTATATATTCCTACAGCAAGCTTAAATTGAAAACTAACGAAATACAAAAATATAAATAGTAATACAAAGAAATAAAATGGTCAAATGTATTGTGAGTTTTCACATCTCTCCGCCGCTTTGGACGCGATCATAAAAACCAACGTTTTACGCGCACTTCCACCGTGGAATTCCGCCAGCGAATGTTTTACGACATCCAGAGATTCCCGAGGAATTAAACCTGTAAAATGGCTACTTTTGTGTTAATAGAAACAAATGTTATAATTACAATGTAGCCGCAGCTAACTTAAAAGGCTGTTTAGTAATAGCCTAATATGTTCTCCTGTAGACTTCATGGAAATCGACTAAGAAACAAATATGTAGGTCTATCCAACGCAATAACAGGTTGTGACGTCAGGTGGACCGGGAAATATTAGTTAAATTTTCCCGGCATTAAAAAACCCACATGCTGTACCTACCCTACATAGATTAAGGATTAAATTAGATTAGGATTAGCTAACTGAGAGACTAACTGGGACATCCCCTTAAAAAAATATTTTTATATGCTTTCCCGCGATTGTAAGCAGAGGATTTGGATTTCCACTTGCTACGATCTCTATTGCTTCCTCTACACTCTCTTTAGACACGCTCCTCTGTTTGTTATAGGTGTTCCATTTTTCCAACTCTAAGGAGGTCTGCAGTTCGATCACAGTCTTTCAAGGAGGTTGACCCAGAACAACTCTCCCATTTTTCTCATATACCATCTCAATAAAGCTCTCCAACGCACGATTCCGTAAAACAAGACACACTACGCTCATATCCGTATTAAATAATTGAACGATTCGAATACCCAAGGAAAGTATATCACGCACCACTTGCTCGGAATAGCATCATATATAACCGTGCGTGCGTTCAGTCAGTTCGTGTATGTGAAATAAAACAAGTAGGGTGACAAACTAGAGTCATTTTCGCGGGTAAGACAGTGGCCATACATTATGTAGCCCCCGCAAACTTTTCATCCGGTATCGAAGTGCTGAGATAAATGGTACGATCGGTATGTTTAGTTACAATTTACCTGTTCAGTCGAGATTTATTGGAGATCGAAAGGGCTGGTATGAACAATATTCAGGGGTATGTTTTAGAAACTGTATGAGTAATGATTTCGATTCAAATCAAATAACAATCTGTCCTTTTGTTCAGAACGTTTTATATTTCAAGGTTAGAAGAAATAATTTATTGTTTAATATTTTTGTAACTTTTAGAATAGTGTATCATAGCTTTAATACGTATTATTTTTTAACAAATAAATATTGACACGATTGGTATAACGAATATTTTAAAATTGCATCGATTATTATATTATATATTATAATATACAATATTATCGCCTTTATTGAACAAACAATTTCATGTAACCAAAATGCATTTAGGCATAATAAAAATTTATAATTCTTTAAACGAAAACATTTTTTTACCTTTAATTAAGATACATTACTTATGACATACTTATTTTAACCGTTATTGGTAAACCCTAGAATATCTGATATTACGTATATACAAAGAACTAACAGTACTTACCTGAAAAAAAACATTGAATTAATTAGTCAAAAATATTTAAGACTGAATCTAGAAGTGCAAATATAAGGTTTAAGATCATTATTTGAAAAGGATTTAGTCCTTAACTAAACTACTGTAATGCCTATTGTTCAAATGGCTGTTCCGTACAATTTGTGGTCCATTTGAGGAGAGTAAATGCTCTGTACTCCTTGAGTTCCCTGGCGGCTAAACGGACAATTATTTTTGATCTTGCGCCTTTAAACGTTTATTTAGTTTATTTAGCACACTATACGTCTACGTACAATAAACAATTAGACCATTCGCAATATCTTAGCGGGATTGTGAAATCCCGCTAAAAAAGTTACCTCGGCAAAACACTGCTCGTCGCTTATAAATGAGAAGTCTTCAACTAGTCTCGTTAGTATGACATGGTTTCAACTTCACACATTAAGACATATACACGATTCTGGAAATGAAACTTTGTTGAAACAACCATAGTAGTTGTCATCCTTATTGAGGTGAGGACGTTTTTCGGAACTGTGAACCTAGGTCATTTTTGTTGATCGAAGACCCTATATGATATCACACGTTTGAAACCAAAAACAAAAGAAGAGCACAGCGATGTTTTTACTTCAAAGTACCCATTTGCTTAAAAATAGATATATTCAGAAAACATAATGCTGGTGTTCATCTTTGATTTACCTTACCACCCCGTCACAGTATAACCTCTAAGATGTTGCGAAGTAGATATGCATAAGTGACGGAGGCAATTTTTAACCTTTATCTAAACACATGGTAAAAACTGTAACTGAGCCAGGTACAGTACCTATACACAATAAAAACCAAAACATTTTTAAAATTTTTGTTTTCTTTTATGTCTGTATGTTTATACGCGCATTACGGAAATACTACTGGATACGGTTTTTGCAACTGTTTTGTAAAAGGTTTGACTTAAAATATAGTATGTTTTATTTTGATACGTCGCTTAGAACTCAAGGTATTGACAATAATAATAACGCGCGAACAACGATGTGGACATTAACTAGTTTATCTATACATATAATAAAATTGTAACTGAGCTATGTCTGTACATGGGAGATATTTAAGAAAAACATATACATATATGGGCTCTTTATAGGGCCTATAGAAGCCAAAACTATTATTTTTAGAATTTTTGTCTTACTGTCTGTATGTTTGTACTCGAATCACACAAAAACTACCGAACGGATCTGGATAGAATTTGGCACAGCGATGGACTATAGCCTAAAATAAAAGATAAGCTACTTTTAATCCCGGAAAAATGAACGATTCCCGAGAGATTTCAAATATCGTAAATCTACACGGACGAAGCCGCGGGAAGTAGCTAGTACTAAATATAATTACCTACCTATGTATATACACTGTTATGAAGAATGTTATAAATAAAAAGTAAGAGGAAAATAACTCAAGTTATTAGTCTACGAGTACCATAATATGCGTAGGAAGCAACATACACGCACGGATGACTTTTCGAAGTTAATAACAAAGTCTGATTAAGTGTGAAGTTACCTATTATAGGAAACTTTACAGTAATTCCATTTAGGGCTAAAATGAAGGCAATATTTATAATTATACCTTAATTAATCACGGGACATGTGGCATCCTCAAGAAATGGGCCTTTTTGGTCACTTTGCTTAAATTAAAGCTTCGATAAGCATGATCAAAGTTAGCGATCTGGTTTGATTATTTATTAGCTGGTAATTTTATCGATTTTTAAGCTAACCACAACACACTTGTTGGTTGTTAGTATATTGCGAATTAAGTTCATATGTACATAAAATTAAACCTTAAGATACTTTTTAAAAAGGTCCAATAGTTTTTGGGATTAACGCGTTTAACAAAATAAAAAACTATCCGAATTGAGAACCACCTCCTTTTTGAAGTCGGTTAAAAATAAACAATCTCTTTATAATAGTATAAATTAAAGGCATGCAACTTAAAAATGTATTTAATGATTTGGTTTTAACAACTAAATTTATTGTCAGTATTGTCGTTTTATGATTAATAAATAAAATAATTCCGTATAGAAATTATTTTACTTTAGCTTGTTTTCAAAACCTTATTTCAAAAAGCAACTTGTGTCACAAAAATAAAGCCTTATTGCCGGCAGTAGTTCCGTCCATCTTTGCTCTCCTCTCAATTGCATCAACTCCTTTGCTATGCAGATGAGGCCAGAGAGTTTCATTAATAAGCAAATTTATTATTTACTAGCTGTGCCCGCAACTTCGTTTGCGTGTGATTTGGAATAATAAAATTCTTTTTTGAGAAAAGTTTTTCACCTATACAATATTTCTTCTATCAATTTAATTAGATTGAAAGGATCTCTCCAAAGACTGGTCAGATTAAAAAAAAATCTTGATAATCGTATAAAAATTATTGTAATCATTAAGCCACGTTCATGAGGAAAGTTATTTTTAATTTCTAAATCTAAGTCTTTTGAAAACATCACGTCTGCTTTTCGTGGGAAATGAGCACTACTCCGTACTTCAATACTTATCCCAATCCGCCAAGAATATGATCATTTGTTACTAACTTCTAAATTAAGATGATATATAACTTTTTAAAAAAGTACAAAATGTCAAATAAGTTGTCTCAGGGTCCTAGTATAGGACCCGTGAATAGGGGATAATAATTTTTTACATGGGATTATATACGCTCCTAGGAGACAAAATAAAGAACAAATAAATAAATTGATGAATTACTATTTTCAGTCAATTACGTCTAATATGTGGCAGCATTCAAAAATATTCTTTATGTATTTAGCAAGAAGGTTGCTTTCATATTGTTTGTTTACACTCTCTAACACGCCGACCGCAGAGTAGGCGGCTTGTGACAAAGGCCCATAAGTAGTTGTAATAAGAT
>JADGIL010026499.1:0-19740 GCA_020352625.1 Cactoblastis cactorum | reverse complement strand
CGGTCACGCCGACGACCGTTTCGACCTATTCAGAAGGCCATCTTCAGGGCGAGTATTAGGAACGTCGCGGCGCGGCTATTCCTTGTGCACTGAGGTCTGCCGCCGCCCGCGCCGCCCTCCTCGCCGCGCGCCGCGTTCGCGATACTTACTTGACTACTTACATACGTTTATATACTTTATCGACTATGACATATTTTTAATCGAAAAAATAAGTATAAAGTACTTTTAATCGTTCAATACTATATTAAGTTAATAAAAATTTAGTTAATTAATTGAATTTTACTCATCTAAATGCAGAAGTAACGGAACAAACNNCATTTTCAAAGACGTCAATTTACAGCATGGTACATATTTGTCATTAAACATTCTTTACACAGTTACCAAAATAATATTTTTAATTCACAAAGAAACAAAAGATTCAACAACTTATTAAACATATGATGGAAAACTTTACCTGAATAAACTATATTAGATAATCTTGGCATCTCAAAGTGAAATTGACACAAGAGCCAAGATGGGTGGGCGCCGAGCGTTGCTCTATGACGTCGCATCGACCTGAATAATCCAATAACACCATGATTTCCTAACCCCAGGCATCGAGGATCTTACCTGTATGAAACTACGATATTGCCTATCACAGGCAAATTGTTTTAATCTGAATTTACACGTACGCCCGATATTACAGTGTATGGAAGGCAATAATTTTGCACATGAGGAATTTAATATTGAGAATATTGGCTACGATACGGTGTGACGCAAGAAACTTTAAATTATTTGTCAGATGTTTTTGTGATGATTTATGTGATTGTTGGCTTTTTAATACAAGGAAGTAGGTAAACAGGCAAGAGGTCTGCCTAATGGAAAGTAAGCACTGCAACCTGTGAACGTCTGCAACGTCAGCGGTGTCACACGCGCGTTCTCGACTCTAGATAGGTCTTTTAACCCCTTTTTGATGAATTCCATTTTGTTGTCTCTAAGGAAAATCATGGCAGAGAGCCCGTTATACTTACCTACTGCCCTATATCTTAGAGTACGTGGGAGGAAGTTCCTTTTGCAGCGTACAGTACTTTGGACTCCACGTTGTGAATCTGAACATCCCGTCGGTAGCTTAAATTGAATTAGCTTGATGAATTTTTAAACTATTTCAACTTTTTGGTAATTTTTCAATACAATCGCCGCTACTTTTGTCTTTGATACATTAATTCATATTTTTTATTGTGTTTTAAAATCTTGTAGTCATAGGATTATAAAGGTTTGATTTTGAAAATCTTTGATCTTATTCCAGTAGCAAATACACAATCTAACCCTACAGAATTTATTTTGATGAAATTCAACACACGAACTGAATACGATACAAATAACTTTATCATCTAATTTTCAAATCCTTTCGGGAGGTGCAGATAGTTGAATAGAAATCTATTTTTCAGAACAAGTGGCCCTAAAACATAGAAAATATTGCGACACGTACTCAGTCCTCTCCCTGTGGAGACAACAAGGCCCTCAGACTATCCGCAAAGGGTTTTCTTGTTGTAAATAACATAGGATGAGGTAATGCAATCCTGAGGCACGCGGGTATGCCACTACGGAGCGTGCGGCCGTGCGTAGCGTCTACAACTAAAATGGATCCCTCTCGCTCACTTTCTTACTGACTATTCTGTTTGTGATAGTAAGTATGTAAATATTGAAAATATCAGCTTCACTTTGGGTTTTCGCTTGTATACAATTCGGGATAAAAATGTCTGTTTTGGTATGTATATGCTGCATTTGTTCTAAAAATTTAGAGATATTTACGTGCTTTTACGTTTGTATCATCACTTTGAGGAAAACGTTCATCAAACCCGTAAAACAATATAAATCTTACATTTTCACATAAACATACCAATTAGCAATTTTTATTTTATTTGTATCGCATTGAATGTTACCTAAACTATACATTATAATCCGTAAATTTTGTCCAAATTGTAAAAAATTTGCTGGTATTCGAAAAGTCACGTGGTATTACGAGTATTTCAATAATAGCGAAGTGGTCTCGGAATAGGGATAGGGTTTTTTCATTGGTGTGGAAAGTTGCATAAATTTGGAGACAGCAAAGTGGCTTCGCTTGTTCAGAGCACGTGACTACATTCCGAGCCATTTTGCGGCCTGCTCAGTGTAATATTACAGCTATATAGGAAGCAATAAGATAGAATACACAGTTTTATTTATGGAGACTTAGTATTAACAAAAGTAAGAATTCTTTTGGAGTAGTGTGTACATAATTGTAGTGGAAGATATTTTATTTATTATTTGGTAAATAGCTGTTATCAACGCCTCCATCGTTTTCACCATTTATGTCAATTCCGTAGTTCTATTTTGACCTGGATCTACCATAAAACACTTGATCGATTTTTAACGTTAGTTTGGATTGTATTAAGTGTAATGGGAAAACTATTTGTGTTAATTTTCAACTATAAAGATGTTAAATTATAATCGTTTGTTTGATACAATTATTTTTATATTAAAATTGACTTACTTCTAACATTTTATATTGGACTTTCAGTACATTTTGTGTTACATTGTATAGAAAAAACTATAACGATATATAAAAAGTATGCGTTTGGGGATCTACAGAGAAATTAAAATACATGTCATTATAAAATTTTACTCTGTGCTAGTACGATATACTTCGTCAACTATTTTAAAACAACAAAATGTAAAAAGCATATAATAATCTGTATAAATGGAACGAATATTCTCATGAGGGATATAATCTATTATTCAAATGTACAATGACTGTAACTGACATGCCTACGCGCTGCTTGCGTTTTTAATCCTTATCGATGAGAAACTCTATTATTAAAGTTCACTAAAATGCTAAAACCATAATCTCCGTGCGACTCTTGGAGTCAAAGCTAGTTAATTTAATTACTGAACTGTTTGTTTACTTAAAACCAGAACTTTTAACTTAATACGATAAAGTTAATCCCATCACACGTGACAGTAGAGTCGAGTACAAAAATTGGACATTCCAGTCACACGGCTGTGATAAGGTTGCATTTTATTTTACGGAAGGTAGCGAGAACAAATTTTATAAATAATGTTATACATAAAAATAAGTAGGAAGTAAGTATTTGCATAAACATTCCTTAGTATTATAAACAAGTGACCAATATTTCAGATCTTTTCAGAATCTTTGTGATACACATATCTCAAGTAAATAAGTAGAAGTGAATAGTTACCTAAGATACTAACACAGTATCACGTTCTTATCCTTTATAGGGTAAACAGAGTCAAGAGTAATTAGAAGTTATATTGCTACGATTAGCTCAATTACGAGCTCATTGAAATTGAGATTCAGATGTAGTGACAGGTTGCAGCTGGTTGGGAAGGAAGGAAAATTCGTTAGAAGTATCCACTATTTTACTAAAACCGCTTTATACAGACCTCATTAATCTGTGTTTAAGACGGATATCAAGAGAAATATTTACCAAATAAGAAGTCTCGGCCCGTGGAAGACATTCGTCTAGATAACGCTAGAGATAAGACTCTAATTAAGGCATCTCCGTATTAAAATGAGATATTGGAGTGGTCGATATTTTACTCCGATATCAAACTTATTTGGATCAAAGTGTTGAGCTAATAAAAATGTCGATAAACTAGCTGCTGTTTTATCTATAGTTTGTAATTAATGAAAATCTAGGGGTATAGTCAACCGCACATTAAATTTTATAGGATTTTAAACTAATTTTATTTCGAATCGTCTCAAACATATTGTACATATTTTTTTATGTCAGAGGGAGACAAACGAGCAAGCGGGTCACGTGATGTTAAGTGATCACCGCCGACCATAGACAACGGCAACACCCGCGGAGTCACAGAAGCGTTGCCGGCCTGCCGGAAGTTGGACCTCCGGCTCTTCCACTCACCGGACGGAGCATAGCAACTAATAACCGCCATTCAGGCGTCGGTCTTCTCTGGGAGTGTGGTACTTCCCCGGACAAGCCGACCGATTCATGCTGCAGGCTAACAAAGCAAACAGCAGGCTCCACACCACTACAAGTAGTGGCTCCAGAGTGTTTTTTTGATGATAAATTTTTAATTCAATATTTTTAAATGAAGCTTATTTTACTAAGATATCTTAGATGTGCTTTATTCGGTAGAATTCCTGTCAAATACCCTTCCGTCTAGAATAAATGATTAAATTATTGCACGATCCAAAAATAAATTATTAAATTATACTAAGACATTATTATAATTAGTGGTATATTGAATTCAATTGTAATTTGGCCCGCCATTTGCATAGTTCGTTCAATATTCACAAAGGTTATGGTTGCAATGAGTAATTGTATGACTTCATCGGAGCGCATCAAAATGTCATCAGAAACATTAGCCAAGCCTTTACGAGCAATCACTATTAACAATTTAGATGGGAATGCAAAGTTTTCAATTTTGGATAATTGTATTTTAGTTGATTTATTAAAAATAGATGCCAATCTTTATAAGAGAAAAGTTTGTGGCTTTGTATATAAAAACTTGTGTGAATCTTTTTTTGAAAAGTCTTTGCTGTCGTTGTCTGAATTGTCTTTGAAAATCCATCCGATTAAAAAATCTTTAGCCTCTATAAAGCCGTCTGTTACGAGATAAAAAATTAACTCAAGCCTTCAAAAACGAGCCTATACCTCCTTAAAAGGCCGGTAACACTCTTGCCATACTTTTGGTTTTGCAATTGTCCATGGGCAGTGGTGATTACTTACCATCGGGTGACCCGCTATGCCATAAAAAAACCTAAACCCTTTATTCAGGATATAGTTTACTTTTTATGGCGTATTACCCACGGGAACAAAAGAAGTGTAGATCAAACTGTGGAATGGTCTTTCATCTTTTCTAATCAAGTTAGTTTATCATATATAATAATCTTCACTTTTGTTATTATTTTCCTGATTTTTCTCAACTTTTTTAAAGTAACTTAACGTGACTTAATGATTCCCGTTAAGTATAGGCAAATAACCATATAACAAATCAGTAGAACAGGATTTCAAAGATTAAGAATTTAATGGCGACTTTATCGAATACTTCATGCAAATTATTGTGCGCATTACTGATAAAAATAAAAATAACAACTCAACGTTATGATAATATAAATAATTTAGTCCTCGCAAATAACTAAGTAGAGCCATCGAGATCATCTCAAACAACACTGTAATACTCTTTATTGTTTCAAAAGCGAAGTTAATGGTGTATCGAGCGATTTCCACAATAACAGCTCTGTACTAGCCGTCGGTAATTTGCGAACGTCTAGGGACTTGTAATCAAGAAGTCATTGCAATATCGACATTGCTCTGGGAACTTAACAGTTGTGCCTAAGGAAACGATCGTACTATTTTCGATACAGTAATTTGTCGATAACTTATTTATGAGTTAGATTATTTTTATTATATAGATATAGCATCATGTCTTTATTCCTTAAGGAAAAGACAGAGTCAAAATTTGTTAGAGTGAAAGGCCACGGTGAGCTGAATTTGCTTATGGATTAAAGCGATCACAATGGTAATGGTAAAGCATCACATCTTGCTGAATTTCCGCTGATTTGATATACATATGCCATTTTTTCTCTGAACTTTTTGTTCAATCATAATAAAATATAACCTATAGCACTCCATAATAGGTACACTCTGGTGTTGCAGGCGTTCATAGGCTACGGTGAGCATTACCATCAGGTAAGCCGCATGAAATGTAATTAAATTAAAAATTTAATTAACACCTGACACAGTATAACAAAACACATATCAAACTTACCCCTCTTTTTAACCGACTTCAAAAAGGAGCTGGTTCTCAATTCGGATAGTTTTTTTTTTTATTGTGTCAGCTCTCTCCATTGGGTACTTTTCTAACAAAAAAAGAATTATCCAAATCGGTTCATCTGTTTGGTAGCTATGATGACACTAACAGAATGACACACACACATACACATATGTATGTCAAACTTATAACATCCCTCTTTTTGCGTCTGGGGTTAAAAATAACGACAAATTAGCAGGATGCCACAGAAGATCACGCTTGCGTTTTTTGAACAAAGAGAACAATTCCAGAGAACAAACTAACGAAGCATAATAATATGCATGCCCTTGCATGTATACAGGGTGGAGACAATTTTACAGAATTTTTTTACTGAAATTTAGACCATTCAGAAATTAAGGAGTAGACAGAGCAATGAAATTTAAACGCTAAACGTGGACTGTTATACACATATACATACAAACCTATACGTAAAAGTAAGAATAACTAGGTAAGTAACAGGCTGTTAGGCCATCCACTATTAGTAAGATTTCCAATTTATATACCACATTGCTTTGATTGACTTTTACAATCTACGCGGGAATAGCAATCGACATATTCTATTTTGTAAAACTTGATTATAAAGTTAGAGAATTATTTTAGTAAGCATCTAAAATAGTATTGAAATAGAAGAAAATAAAGTATGTATTATCATATATTCCTAGGTGTAAATTGGACCCAACTACAAAAGATATATTTCAAAACTTTTAATTTTTTTTGATTATTTCTAAAAATCACTCTCTATAATATATATTAAACAATTTTTTTTAATAACAACCTGGCCTTTCGTAAATAATCGTCCTGCCCTATGAGTACATATTTAAAAACACAAGGTTCGGTAATTTCATTCAAATATATTGTCCCTTATTAACAATAGTACCAGAAACTACTTTTAGTGTTAAACAACTTTTATCGGATATCTACTTGCAAATCTATTTGTTTTTGCACGCATCGCTAGCTTATTTACCTAATCAATAAATAGATTATAAGGACAATCACACAAATTGTCTTAAAATAAGTGCGAAATTTGTCAGTGTTATGGGATATTAACTCAAGGACAGTATATTGTATAATAAATGGTATAGATAACCATAGAGTCCAGTAAATTAGAAAAACAATATTTCATCATGAACTGACCAGGTATCGAACCCGGGATCTCTTGATACAATAGCAAATACTTTACCACTGCACCAACGAGCTTATATTTACAAAAGACATGCACGCAACAAAAACAATTCAACATGCCACGACTTATTTACATTTTGTATTTTTTTAGTAGAAGTACTGCTTCCAGTCGTTTACTCATTGAGTTGAGGAGATATTGACAAAAGACTTTTGCTTGGTAATGCAGAAAATATGCAAAACGAATGTGCTACCGATGGTGACGCTGTGTGGTCTGCGAAACGTTTTCCCATGAATGTGTTGAATGTTTATACTAGAAGTAAAATAAAATCGCTGATGGAAAAGAGGTAGGAAATGTGACTCTTCATGTAGAACTAATGGCAAGCTTATAGATGAATATACTATACAGAATATGGAGAAGATTTTTGGAGTGCGGTAGACTTTAATCTAAATGTAGTAACTAAAAGATTATAAATTCTACAGCAGTAAATATGATATTGAGTACAAATGTTAGCGGAAAATGTATTAGTTAAATTGTCACTATATTTTTAAGATATAAGAGGTATCATAGATTGTTCTATTTTCCCTAAGAATGGTCGTCATAACTTGTAACAAAGCGATTTAATGTGAACTCAATCAAATTTCAATTTGTATAATACGAGTACATTAAAGCGCTTGCATCATTTTCTTTTAAAAGTTCCCAATAATATTACCTTTACAAAACTATTTTTGATCTAAGCTACTAATTGTTAAGACAAGAATGTTGATTACAGAAGCCAACGCCACAAACAATACAGGCCGGTCATATTGAACATTTTTAGTTAACATTATGATACTGGTTTTGCTTTTGTCGGTGGGTGAAAGTAAACAATTTTCTGCACTTTGTTTACTAATGCTAATTTTAAAATTAACCTCTGAATATAACAAACGTGCCTTGCCGGACCACCGCAGTAGATCGGTTTATTTACAACGTGGCCTGAAAACGACGTCATAATAGTGCTGCAGTCCTAAATTTTTTCATTGTGTAAACGGAACCAGTATTTCGTAAAACGATTTAACACAAATACTAATAAAGTCAGTATCTTACTTTACAAATGATTTAAATTTACGATTTTTTTTATAAACATGTTCATTTAAAAATGTTCTATACTAAAATTTCAATTCTCATCCTAAGTTCTCATCATATCTAATTTATTACCCAAACATATACTTTATGCTAATAAAATCATATACTAACATTTGTGTAAACAATGAAACTACACAGAGGAAATAACAATATTATGTTCATATTATTAAATAGAAAACTGTTAAAATATTAAATACTCGTTTTCACTTATAAACCACAATACATAATAATCTTTCCGCGAAGTATACTACTAGTTTTGGGTTAGTGTAATCTCGGTTACTAACTTTTTTTGTCGAGGCCTTTTATAAAACTAGTAAAGTCATGTATTAGAAAAAATACACAAATTAAGTTAATGTGGGCCAAATCGTAAATAACATGGATCACGGCACTGCGCATGTGTTGTTTATTCTGTGTTGATATTTATTGTTTAGGATTATACGGTCGAGAAATTGCAAAGTGCGATCGAATTTGATTCTTCGTTCATGGTTTTGACATTTATTGTCTTGGTGTTTGCGCAATTACTGGAAGTTTTGGATAAATCCTACACAAATACGTTACAGATTAGTTCCTTTAATTTTAACGTTTAAATGTTTGTATTTATTTTATACAATGCCAAGTAAATCCTAAGATTTATGGTCGACTATCACAATTTTTTAAATGACATATATACAAAGGTACGTATATAAATACTACTCAAATACTTTAGTAAAGTGCCCTATATTTTGGAAAGACTCATAAATGATTTTAATATTTATGCTAACATTATTATTAAGAATTTAAAATAAAAATAAATATCAGATCAGTAGCTTCCAAAATACACCAGCACCTGAATAAATGCAAATTTGAAATACGCCTGGTTGAGTATCTGAGTATTCAATTTTCCTTTTATCTGTCGAAATATTTACTAGATAAACTGATATCAATAAACGTCGGCAGAAGAAGCATCTTAATAGCACCAGGAGAGACTCTCCCATAGAATTATCGCATAAATCAAACTAGTCAATGATTAATATCATCCACCGATAGGACCAGTACGTTGTTATAACGGACCTAAGTAATTAAATTCAGCTTCCGTATACAACTAATCCATAGAAGTAGAACAACTAGAAGGATAATAATCCTTTGACAAAAATTCGGTGGCAATTTATTATGTAGTTGGCCAAAGAAAATGTTATTATTTTTTAGGAAATGAATAAATTTAAAAGATCACTTGCAAATAGAATTTGCTTTATTATTCTAGACTATTATCTCGGTACGATAAAACTATCTATAGTGAAACAAAATTTAGCAACATGTCCCGAATTTAAAAATAATGTAGGTACATCACATTTAAAAATAGTAGAAGTTGTAACCTTAACCTTTCTCAAAAAGCATGAAATTATGATGAAAAACTAAAAGATCACAGTACACAGGTCTCAGGCTTGCAATGATTAAAACCGATACAAGATTTTGCATAAATTATAAATGTAAAGTATGCCATTATTCGATTCCTTCTATATTCGCTGTTTTTATTCTATGAAGTCATCCTTTTGCGATGGGAAATTGAGATTTAGTCTCCAACAATGTAATCTCAGACAGTGTAATATCAGATATTGAACGGAAAACAATGTGGCGAGTTAATTTGTGATCCCATCGAGATTGCTAGGACAGAAATAGATGAAATAAATATGTATAAACTAATAAATATACGTACAAATTACACAGATTATATTAGTCCTTAAGTAAATTGAAACTTATGTTAAGGCATGCGTATTCGACGATAGTATATTTTATAACAAATATATATGTATTTTTTTATGTCAGAGGGAGGCAAACGAGCAGGCGGGTCACGAGATGTTAAGTGATCACCGCCGCCCACAGACTCTACACCAAGCAGCAGGCTCTACACCACTACAAGTAGTGGCTCCATACCACTACAAAGTAGTGGCACCATACCACAAAAAAAAAGTGGCCCTTATGCCTGTTTACCTACTATGTCGTATCAAAAAAATCTGATGCCTTCATTTATTTTCTTTTTCTAGTAAATTTCTTTATTAGTTACACACCGAATGTATTGAAAATACCTTTATGTAAGATATATGTAGATACAAAATATAACTAGTGTTTCCACGGTTAACTCATGTTAATTTTATTCGGTAACGCCGACGACCGTTTCGACCGTTTCAGGGCGAGTACTAGGAACGAGAAGTACAGGGTACAGGAGTACAGGAGTACTGGCCCTGAAGATGGCCTTCTGAATAGGTCGAAACGGTCGTCGGCGTTACCGACTAAAATTAACATGAGTTAACCGTGGAAACACTAGTTATGTCATCTCGCGTAACTTTCAATGATACAAAATATATATTATAAATGAACATTGAAAATCTTACTCTCTGAATTAACGTGAAATTCATCAACACATTACAGATACTAAAACTTGACAGTTTTGGGTGGTCGTGCAGAGAAGTATTTTTATATTAGCATCAGAAGATTCAGGCAATATTGTCATTGGCGCTTAAGTTTATTGCAAGTTTATTAGGAGGCAATTTAGCCAAGGTATTCAAAGGTGTAATTACGAAACATTTCAGATTTTAGTGACTAATTAAATTGTTTGGAGTGTTTATTGGTCCGATAAAGTTTACAGCGCGAAATTTGAGGTTTGGCAACGTTTTGCAAAGTTTCAAATAATAAAGCGATTGGTGCGATTAACTTTTATGTTTGTTTAATGGCATTTTAAATGTAAATTTATTGTGTTTTATGTACCTTTGTTGCTCCTGACTCATCATTTGTTGGCACGTCTCGAAATAAATAGCAGTCATTCGTCTTTATTGGAACTGAAAGAGCAAGTGATATCCAGCAGTTTATTTTTTTGTCTCATATAATACGATATGTAAAGATGCCTATGGTGTGTTTAATTACAATTTTAATTATGTATATTAATTTTAAATAATACTCTAAATATACCTATATATGTTAGTCCCAAAGTAAATTGAAATTTATGTTAAGGCATGCGTATTCGACGATAGTGTATTTTATAACAAATACATATGTATTTTTTTTATGTCAGAGGGAGGCAAACAAGCGGGCGGGTCAAGCGATGTGTGTGTGTGTGTGTGTGAGGACTCTATATAGCTCTTTATAGGACCTACAGAAACCAAAACGATTGTTTTTAAAATTTTTGTCTGTATGTATGTTTATACGCGCATCACACAAAAACTTCCAAACAGATCTGGATGAAATTTGGCATAGCGATGGACTACGACCTATATTAAAAGATGGGCTACTTTTTATACCGAAAAATTTACGGTTTCCGAGGGATATTATTTATTGTAACCGAACAAGGGGGTGACAAGATATAATAGTATCCATTGGTCGGACGAAGTCGCGGGCATTAGCTAGTGTAATAATAAAACATCATAAATATTACTATTTAACACTACCGATACATTATGGTAGCTAATTAAATGGTTAAATTTATCAATAAATGAATATTTATTGCAATATATGTATGTACATATTATCATGTCTTTGTTTAATACGGTAGAGACAGAACCAAGATTTATGATACTAGAAGGCGAAACTTAGCTAAATCATTGTCTTATTTGGTGGAATGGAGGTTTTAGATTTAGTTTTAAATTTACTTGCCCATTGCCTACGAAAATATTCCTGTTTTAAACCCTTTCTTTCGATTAGCTTTTATAATAGCAGGTAATAGAAATTTCTGGAACATTCTATATTTTTCTGTCACTTCCTCACCAGCATAGAAGCTTATTAATTACTAGCTAATGCCCGCGACTTCGTCCGACCAATGGATACTATTATATATTTTTAGTCCCTTGCTCGGTTACAATAAACTATATCCCTCGGGAACTGTANNTTTAATACAGGTCATAGTCCATCGCTGTGCTAAATTTCATCCAGATCTGTTCAGTAGTTTTTGTGTGATGCGTGTACAAACATACAGACAGACAAAAATTCTTAAAACAATCGTTTTGGCTTCTATAGGTCCTATATATCTTATTCTTAAATATCTCCCAGGTACAGACATAGATAATTATTAAATGCAATCTATAAGTATACTCAACTGAACATGCTTATAACAGAACAAGCAGCATATTTATACTTACATGAAGTTTAATGAATTGAAATAGTAAATTATGGTTTTCCAAGCCCGTGAAATATCTGTTTTTATTTATAGCAGTAGTAATCCCTACAGTACACCTGTCTTCTCACAATTTATGATGATTATTATCGTGTACTATAACTCATAAGATTCAATGAGCCAACCATATCTTCGACCCGTGTTTTGCACTTACAAAATGTAACCTTAAATGCATTGTCATTAAAAGATCTATAAAGATACAGTTGATATAGTAGACTAAAATTAATAATGTATAAATAAAATTGTATACAGGGTTATAACCCAACCAGAACAAACCATAGTTATAATACCTGTATGTAAAAGCCAATTATTACATTTAATCACCTCAGTTTAGTTAGCTGTCTGTATATATAATATAACTAGGAAAACTTTTAAATTATGATTATTAAATAAACGATAGGTACAGTAAATTCGAAATCACCCTAAAAATGAAGTAAGAAGTTTCGTCAAACCTTTATAATGATCAAATACACGTTAATATACATACATTGTGTTGATTATTTTATTACCAACTCAAAAAAGGCTACGTTTTATGAGATGATTAAATAAAAAACGTATAATAAACCCTGTTGTAGATAATACGCAACAACCTGAGTGGGCTATTACTGTCAGAGTGTTTGTTTTGCCGAGCCCTCAGAATGAAAAATGTGAGACGCCAGGCAAAAGAAAAACCACCATACCAATTAGACTGAAGCTACATAGGTGTAGTATTCGATTTAAAGGCCGGCAATGCTTCTGTGATCCGCAAATGTTGTAAATGTCTATAGGCGGAGTTGATCACTGAACATCACGTGACCTGCCTGCTCGTTTGACTTCCTCTTTTATAAAAAAAAAACAAAATTATTGACTATATCTCCAGGGATATGACCAGTGGTATGGCGGGTCAGCAGTGGTAAATATCTATAATGCTAGTATTCAAATAAAAAATAATTAATATAACTTGAAAATTGTTATTCGTAAAAAACTAAATCATAAATAAGTTTGTAATATATTAGGTGAAAATTTTCAATTACAGTGTCACTAGTTTTAATATTAAATTTGTGAACGTAAAATTTAATCAGTAACTACAAGTGTAACATTTTCAAAGTTGCGGTATCTTTATTGAGCATGCGTCTAAAATGTTAATAAAATTTACCTTGTATCCACAGAATGCTCTCGAAATATTATATAGGTTATATAATTCTTCTCAGATTTAGTTTAAATTTCATAATTTAGGATGCTTAACATGACAAGTAATTGGATAATTGAAACATTATAACCTAAACCTTATGACATAGCAACTGAAAGTATATTTTGATATATCTTTAAGAGCACTCAGTCTTCACATTTTTATTTAATCTGAGGCAGTGCGTCGGAAACTGGCGATTAACCTGTTGATAACAGATGCAGTTTGACTGCCCGCAGACATGCAACTGTGTTGATTGATTCCAATTTGATTGACAAATATATATTTTTTAATAGAGATTTAAATGGATTGACTTTTGAGGATCGACTGATGAGGAAAACGATGAAGTTAAAACCCAAAAAAATAATGTCCATTCACTCTTGTATTAGATAATATATTAAATACTAGCTAATGCCCGCGACTGCGACTTCACCCGACCAATGAATACTATAATATTTTCTCAGCCCCTTGCTCGGTTACAATAAATTATATCCCTCGGAAACTATGTATTTATCCGGGATAAAAACTAGCCTGTCATTTAATCTACGCCATAGTCCATCGCTGTGCCAAATGTCATCCAGATCTGTTCGGTAGTTTTTGTGTGATGAGTGTACAAAAATACACACAGACAAAAATTCTAAAAACAATCGTTTTGGGTTATATTGGCCCTATAAAGAGCTATATATATGTTTTTTTAAAATATCTCCTTTGTACAGACATAGCCCAGTTACAATTTTATTATATGTATAGATGACAAACGATATTTGAAACTAGCTCACAGCCAATTGAACAGGAATTGTGTTGTCATTAAACTTTTGACTCAATATAACTACATGCAGTCTGTCTTTCAGTCCACAACTAATACCAATTCACCCGTACCGATGCAATTCACAGAGAGAGCAATTGAAGTGGCCAAGTTAAATAACACAGCACGGGCTGTCCACCGCAACACGGCAAATGTCTGATGGAGCTAAACTTTCTAACCGCAGCTAGTTTCAACTCCAATTGCCTTTGTTTTTACTATAGTACGATCACTGTGATCTTTGCCATGCTCGAAGATGAGTACACGACGGTTGTGACCGACTTTTGAAACGGAATTGTGTTGTATGTTACTCTCCATTGCTGCTTCACATCAGACCAGTTGTATTATCACTTTCAGTGTCATGTGTATCAATATTGATACATTCAATTATTTTTTCTGCAAATCTGACAATCAGAGCATTAAAATGTGTAAATTATATTGTGTATAACTCTAAATTTTACTAGACTTTACTATTATTCGTAGATAAGAAAATAGACTTCCAAAAAGGGACTATTGTTAAAAGTAAAAATTCAATAAAATGTTTTGGTAGAATCATTCATTTTCAATTCATTTACATAAATAAAAATAAATTGAGCAACGGCGGTGAGTTACCACGCTATCTCGTCACCGGCACGATTTATTTCATCGACAGCTCATTTGCACGATGCGACCGTAAATTCGAGTTTGCGCCGCGCCCGTGACACTTTTATGATAACGTCCGATTCCATGATAAACCCCCGCGTGCTTAAAAAGGGAAATAGTCAGTGGTGTTAAGTTTTTAGATCATTGTATTATGCTTACTGTGGCAAACATTTCAGCTTGTCTGCGATACAAAGTTTTTTTATGGAATCCTTATTTAACATACAAAATCCTATCGACCACTCTGTGGAACGAACTGCCTGCAGCGGTATTTCCGGACCAATACGAGATCGGGACCTTCAAAAGAGAGCGTATAAATCCCTTCAAGGCCGGCAACGCTCCTGTGACCCCCCGGGAGTTGCAGATGTCTATGGGCGGCGGTGATTACTTAACATCACGTGACCCGCCTGCTCGTTTGCTTCCCTCTGCCATAAAAAAAAATCCTATAACAGACATTTTATAATTTATTATTCGTGGTGCTTGTAGTTTATCCCATAGAAAACTCAGAATCGAAAATGTCTCAATAGTTTTATATTAAGTACCTTACTTGTAATAATTATGAAACTATGATCTGTAGGTATCCGTAAAATTGTCTTTTTTTCTGATTTCACTTAAAAATACATGTCATTAGAATTGCAAATTCATGAACCTTATCAAAATCTAGCATCTCACAGTCACTTCAGTTTATATCATTGACACCTTATTTTTCAGGATGCTATCGTAAATTGTAGTTTATTTGAAACAGTGACATTTTTATGACACCATTTGATTTAAGGATAAACCCTTATAATGGTACGAGTCCGAGTGAAAACTTTAATTGTTTAGACTTATTTCAGCATCGAAAAGAATTCTCAAAATAAAATGAAGTATTTCAATTATTATTGTTTGTTAGGAATAAAACAGAAGATTGGAATAAAATATTTCTTTTGCGAAATTGTTATTTATGATATATTTTTTTGCAACTATTTTGTATTTTCTTTGCGCAACTATAAGATCACCGTTTTGCTAAACGTAGCGATCAAATCTTATAATTCATGGCTCTGTTTACCCCGTAAGGTATAGAAACATGATTCTCTATCTGTATTTCTTTGTATATAATTAAAATTCATGGGTTGTCTGATTGTAACTGACAAGTATTAAACAATAATCCACAATGTTAAATTAAAAAAAAAAGTTTGAATATATGTAATTCTTTACACACAGTAGTTATTCAAAAGTCGAAATCACTTGCGAGTTTAATGAAACTCTCTCATTAAGGTATCATTCCACAGGTACATTCAAAAGATAGCTAGCTGTAGCTAGATGTAGTTTCGTTTTTTAATAAAATTTACTTTACACATAGTAAATAATCGGCTATCCCGTACCATGATTAAGAAAATAATTGTCGCAAAATAAATGTTTGCATAAGTGTTTCTCTTAAATATACATATGTTTTAATTTGTTTTTAGTACTTTTTGTAATAGTGGCAACAGAATACATAATCTGTGGAATTTCAACTGTCTTGCTATTAACGTTCATGAGACTGGCCTGAGCCTGGTCACAGACAGATAGACAGTTTAAAATAAAAGTTTATAAGTTCGACGTGATAAGTAAAGCAAAAATAAGATATAAATACATAGAAAGGCTGTATCCTAATACTACTAGGTACATAAAGTACTTACTAAGTTTTTTTTTATGTAAGAGAGAGACAAATGAGCTGGCGGGTCACGTAATGTTAAGTGATCACCGCCGCCCATAGACAACTACAATACCCACAGCCTTTAAAAAGCCCCCGCCCTCCCCAAATTTCAGCATAGTTAAAGATTAAAACGATAAAAATGCATATTTCTTACACTGCGTTGGAATAAAACTTTTAAAGTTCAAGACCTCAATCTTATTGAATCACACGCACAATCCATTAATATTTCATCTGTCATTGATGTCAATATCGGAAGCCCGTTGTTTGTCTAAAAGAAAAGATGGCCAACAAAAACATAATTGACTTAACTGGCAATTTTGCCAGTAGCTATAGCCGTGGGTCTACGGTATCATGCTTGAGTATAGGCATCTGCCAATCAATTCTGATAAATGGACTCTTAACGAATTTGTTGTAAGTATAATTGAGCTTCTTGTCAGAGATTTATGTATTTAGGAGCTGTGGAGTGTTAAGACGCTCGCCGGATTGCTAGATAGCAATGATTAGTTGATATTTTGAAGAGAAATTGGACTTTTTCGATGTGTAATGTTAAGTAATTTTGTTGAGTGACTGTGCATACGGTGCATCGCAAAAAACTCACAATTTTTTCATTTTATTGACCAAGAAATGAAAAAGTAATTATTCATTATTTACCGCTTATATTTTAACTAACAACACGCTCTGGCTTCGCATGGGTTTAAAAACCTTCCCTGTGAATCGCCCTTTCTATTTTTAAAAAACCCTATAAAAATTTTATGTGTAGTTTTAAAGATCTATAAATACATAGGGACAGACAGCGGAAAGCGACTTCGTTATATGGTGAGGTCTATTTTAATCTATTATCAAGATTAAAATAATAATCCTACTAATATTATAAATGCGAAAGTTAGTGAGTATGTCAGTATGGATATTTGTTACTCTTTCACGCAAAAACTACTGAACCGATTACGATGAAAATTGGTATGTAGGTAGCTGAAGACCCAGAATAACATATAGGCTACGTTTTATCCTGGAGTTCCCGCGGGATTGCTACCTAATTGAATTTCATAGGGTTTCCACGCGGACGAAGTTGCGGGCGGCCTCTATTAAAACATATAGTCAAGTCAAAATATGCGAAAGTCAGAAATTGCAACTTTTCAGTGCATGTCATTTAATTGCGAGCAGAAATTTTATATATTTTTTATGCCTATATAAAAATAGATGATGGATTGGACATTGGTTAAAATCTTTGATTCTGATTGGTCTAAGAGGTTCACCTTACGATCCTCTATCGAATGATAGCAAAACTCAAAATCATATTTTTTGACTTCCGCGGTGTTGAACTTAAGCCACGATATTGGACTTACAAAAGTCATTATTATTCATATTCATTTATGTTAGTAATTAACTGAGTTTTTCTAAAGCCGATCAACCTTTTAAGTAGCCAAAATATTTATCATTAAGACCATCATTAATACATATTTAGTTTGGAAATAATAATCCCATTTTTTGCTTATTTACTACTATGAAAAGATTGGCAGCTCATAAACGGTTTTGAACGGTTTTATTTTAACTAACTATTCATATCGTTGTACTAAACAGCTAGTTTTTATTGTATGGATAACACAAGATTAATATCAAATCACAACATTTTCTAGATACATATTATTATATGTAAGTAAAGCTATTATTAGTTTACGTACGTTATATAAAAATGTACTTAATTGTTCCAATATATTATTATCTAGACCACAATATTGCTGGTGTGGAAGCGAAAATAAAAACATAGAATGCGCCAACTGCTACTCTTCTCGCGCAGATTGTAAAAGTCAATCAAAGGAAAGGGCTTGAAACAATTCTCATAGACGATGGGCTAGCAACCTGTCACTATTTCTGAATCTGCATTCTACCAATTAGCATATCCGTTATGCTAATCGAGGTCTTTGAATCCCGCGACTCTTGGCTCTGTCTACCTCGTAAGAGGTAAAGACGTGATATTGTGTCTGTATGATCTAATAAAACCACTTCAGGCAAGTGGATGATATTTAGAGATAAAGATTTAATAAACACATCCAAGGGTTAGTACTGGTTAACTTTTGGGGTTGCGTAGGTTAGACGCTATGTCGCGATGTATAATCCTGTACCTGATGACAGCGGAACCTTCAAGAAACCCCTCAAAAGCAACGGCAACGCTTCTGTAACCCCCCAGGTGTTGCAGGTGTCTATGGTTGGCGGTGGTCACTTAACATCACGTGACTCGCCTACTCGTTTGCCTCCCCCTTAAATAAAAAAGAACGCAATTTCTAAAGATGCAACTGGAAATACGCTTCGATGATGAGTGTTACTCAAATTAAATTATTATAAAATAGCTTCTGCCCGCGACGTCGTCCGCGCGTAACTACAATTGCCAATATCTCTGGTTCTAAGCGGCGTATTAAAGTTATGCTATACTTTAAGTTAGATATCTATACAAATATGACAAAAGTTTTAAAATCAATAGTTTTGGCTTCTAGGCCCTATAAAGGTCCCTTATATAGGTACTTCTTTCTTAAATATCTCCCATGTATAGACATAGCCCAGGTACAATTTTATTATATGTATAGATGTAATATTTGAAAAAAAAATCCACATAGTTTTTGCAATTTATATTTATGACGCTAAACACTACAACTTAAAATGATGACTAAATACTCGAGATAAAGTCAAAAGCTACTTTGTGTATTCAACATTATGACAGTTGTATCTCTATTAATGTTTAGTTTCGCCACTTAAACATAGCTCTTAAGAACCTGTTGAGTTTCCTTTGATTTTCAAGACCTTACTTCTCGTAGACCTACGTCAAAATAGACTACAAAATATTTAGTAAGTTATGGGCATAGGAAAAATATATCTTTTATTTGAAATATTATTATTATTCCGCGCTATATTTATGTTACATTCTTTGGTTCTGTATCAATCTTATCCATATTTAACAAAGAGAACTTATGAAATCCTGGTCCTTATTATGGGTTCATTATCCATTTAATCTTTTTTTGTATAATATTTTTGTACAGATTGAGTATATTACTTGAGTTTGCATGTACCACCTCAGACTAAAACGCTGCTCCAAAAGCAGGAAGGTGCTTTCTTGTTTTGAACATGAACATGAACATAGGTACCACACCCAGCCAGGACAAGCCTGAAACGGTCTAGCCGAATAAACCAGGGGGCACAGATTTTTAAAGGAGTGACACGCTCTGGGATGGGGCGGGAGACAGCCGATCGCAACCGGACTGAC
>JADGIL010026485.1:0-23219 GCA_020352625.1 Cactoblastis cactorum | reverse complement strand
TTTTAAATTATACTAATTTAATAATATAAATAAATAAATATATAGGGACAAATCACACAGATTGAGTTAGCCCCAAAGTAATTCGAGACTTGTATTATGGATACTAACTCAACGATACTATATTTTATAACAAATACACATGTAGATAATCATCCAAGAACCACGCCTATCAAAAAAAGGTAATTTTTAAATCTTGATCCGACCGGCGATCGAACCCGGGATCTCCCGATTAGCGGCATGCAAACAATTACACCACGCTAAACATCAAAGAAAGAGGGAATAAGTATTATTTGAGTTTGCGAGTGCCATCTTAGACTTCATCACTGCTTACCATAGGGATTGAAGTAAAACGCAATCAAGTCCCTAATAAAAATTCTATTCAGCACTTTAAGTAATTAAAAGAGGCATTATTTAAAAAAAAAGGATAAAGTACTCGTGTATACTTATATATTTATATTATTTGAATTCTAAAGAAAATTCAAAAGAATTTTAGGTTTTATGTTTTTTTTAATGAAAGACGGAGGCAACGAGTAGGCGGGTCACGTGTTTAGTGATTACCGCCGCCCATAGACACCTGCAATACATGCAACACTAATTAAAATGTAATTTTTTTTATATTTTTACCGTATCCTACGAAATTATTGAAAATTCTCGAGACTTTCAATTTTCTTATAATTTTTATATTAAAATTAAGTGTGCGAACGCTCTACATTAAATTTACAAATACTATTGTTTAAAGTGCCTAAAGGTCAAACAAAATAACCCTAAACAAAAGGTCAAGCGATAAAGGGCAAGTTTCTACTGAAGCCGTAACACATACCATAGTTCACGTTGATTAAGATATTTTGCCGGATATAAAGCCCCAAATAATACACTTGGATCAAATTTATACAACAATACGCGCACGGTATTGGAGAAGGTCTAACCTCTTTTTTTATGTCAGAAGGAGGCAAACGAGCAGGCGGGTCACGAGATGTTAAGTGATTACCGCCACCCATAGACAACTGCAACACCCGCGGGGTTACAGAAGCGTTGCCGGCCTGTAAAAACCTGCCTGTAAAGCGGAGAAGTTGGGCCCCCGGCTCTCCCACTCACCGGACGGAGCATGACGGCTGATAACCGCCACTCAGGCGTCGGTCTTCTGTGGGAGTGTGGTACTTCTACGGACGAGCCGGCCGGCTACAGGCTAAATATATGCCTGTAGCTGGCTCACACCACTACAAGTAGTGGCACCATACCACTATATAAACTATATATTACTATATAACTTAAAATATAGCATTGGTTTCATCTTCATATAAGAGAAGATATTGACAATAGTATTTACGCGTGGACCACGTGGCGGGCATAAGCTAGTAATAAATACATTCATATATAGTTAAACATTCAAGACCCAGGCCAATCAGAAAATATCACTTTCTATCATGACCTGACCGAGAATCGGACACGGGTCCTCCTAAATCACGAACATGACCTCCTAACATGACGGAGGTCATGTTCGCGACATGTAGCCTAATGTATTTGAACCTTAATTAAAAAATTTCTGTTGGAAAAACGACACTGTGAAATTGAGTAGGTACAGTCTAGCACATGTTAGGGAACTCGGTATAGATCTCTATGCTCTTGTAATCGCTATTTTAAATTAACTTTGCATAAGTTGATGTACTGTTTAGTTAATAAAAAAATCGTGTTTAATGATAGGTTGGCAAACAAGTTTTGCTTTGAGATCTTCCTTTGCTTAGTACATAACGTTAATGGAGAATTTATTAATTAAACTATCGTTTATTTATGCTTCTGTCGACTATATTAAATCAAAACTCGACTCAATAATAATAATAATAGAATAATTTCAAAAAGAAGTTTCATTGCCTCAACGAAGAAATTACAAAAATCGTTAAGAGACATTTTAAAGAATTCTACATACAAATACCCATAGATACACCATTAACCTGCAGTGTAACAATTTAAGAATTTAAATTCTTGTATATACTTTAAAATAATAGGCCAGTAAAAAAATGCTTGCAAACAAAAACAACAGTGCCGCTCCATTAGTAAAAAACAATAAAAAGATCAAACATCTAAAAGCGTACAACAAACGTACATACATCAATTGGATAATGGCTGGTTACGACTAGATTGATCTGTTTTGAACCGGTTTAAACCGGTAAATACTTAATCGATGCCATTTCCATCGATTTCAATTATAGGTATATTCTTAGCTAGAAGGTATATTTATACCATTAGTTAAATGAGATACATATGTATGATTTACGTCAGTTCAGTTCCATGTATGGGGAGCCTCCCTCTAATATATATTTTTTTTATTTTTGTATAATAATCGTAAAGCGGTTAACATAATACATCTACCTATGTACGTTTCAATTGTGTAGTCCTAATAGTTTCGGAATAAAGTGACTGTGACATACGGACGGGCGGACATACGGACGGGCAGACGACAGACAGATTGGCATGGCAAATTATAGAGGTTCCGTTTTTAGCCATTCGGTTACGGAACCCTAAAAAGCTAACACTGACCAAAACAGGTATGTTTTAAATTTTTGTGAAAAATTAACATCGAATTAATTTCTGACAAAAACAATTGTCTAGCTATCACCGTTCATGAGAAACAACCATATGACAGACTGAAGGCGGAATCCATGAGTAATGTTAGTAAACAAAGTTCCGTTTTTCCTTTGGTACTGAGCCTTAAAAACGATATTATAACTAGTAAGAAAAAATATTCTATCAGAGCAACATCCAAGCGGGCAAAGTATTATGATTCGTCCATGGTATTAGGAAGGTATGTATGAAGGTTTGTTATTACTCTTTCACGATAAAACTACTGGACAGATTTAGATGAAACTTTACAGTAATATAGGTTATTCATCAGAATAACATACAGGCTACGGACTTAAATTCCACACGAGCGAAGCCGCGGGCAAAAGCTAGTTTTCTATATTTGATGAATTTGCGAAACCACCACTAATTTATTTCTATACAGCTATAATAAATCGTAGTACATTTCTTATAAACAATAACCCACGTAGTTTGATCTGTTACGTCGCCAGCGGCATACAAACATACCTACATACATACAACAAGAGCAACTCGCACGGTCGACCTTACCTTACTCAAGGCGATCACCTATTGCTGTCAAGTAAAACAATTCTGTACTTCTAAGGTTTTACGGAATCAAACTTCTTTACTTGTACAAGTATCACGTCTTTATCCTTTACGGGGTAAACAGAGCCATAAGACTCGACGGCCTATTGTAACAACAAGAGAAAACAACAAACAGAGAGAGAGGAGAGCCGGAGGCCTAGCTCCTCCGCCCTCCCCAAATGGGGAGGGAGGAGGTTTTTTATAGGCCGGCAACGCTTCTGTAACACCCGGGGATGTTGCAGTTGCCTATTTGCGGCGGTGATCACTTAACATCTCGTGACCCGCCTGCTCGTTTGCCTCCCTCTGACATAAAAAAAAATTATAAACAAAGACGACAAATTATTTCAATGTTAATATTCGCATTTCGAGATGTTATTTTTATGTTTTGTAGCTTTTATTTTGTTTACAAACGTAATTACGTATACGTATATAATGTTACCAGGCGTCTGGATAAAGCCGGACTTGTTAGGCTTTTTGCATTTCTCAAACGAGCGATACTAATAAAAAAAAGCTAGATTTTACATTAAAAAAAATTGTCGTACCTCGTAATGCTGAGACACAAAATTCTCAATAATGTAGGGTGTCCAGTCTTTGTACCCACATGTCCGGCCAAACTGGCTGGTCTGTCCGGTTATTAGGTTTGGCGATCTGGCAACTCTATACGTATACATACGTTTATCTACCGTCCGGGATAGACATAAATCAAAAGTTTAGAGACATTATGGGCTAAAGATATACGCGAGTTAGTAACAGGTTACTAGCCCCTATTAGAAAGATTCTCTATGTCCCACTTCCTTGATGAAATATGACTATCTACGTGAGAATATAGACACATAGTAGGTACTAGCAAATGCCCGCGGCTTTGCTCTCGTCAATTATTTGGGAAGTAGCCAATGTCATTCTACGGCCCTTCAACTATCTCTACATAAAAAAAATCATACTAATCCGTCGCTCCGTTTTGACGTGACAGACGGACAAATAAACAAACACACTTTCCTATTTAACATTTTAGTATGGATTATCACGTATTTCCCCCATACGGACTAGACAATGTTACGAAAAAACGCCACAATAAAGGATATTAGATAGAAGGGAAAATCTGAAATAGAGATTGATTGCTAGCCATTTAATTTAAAACACAATTTTGATGGACTTTTCAATCTGCGAGGGAAGAGTAAGCGGCTGACACATTTATTCTATGTATTTTTCGCTTCCAGACTAGGCAAGGAAGATATCAATCTACATATAACAAAATTATAACTGAGCATGTCTATACATGGAAGAAATGTGAGAGAAGACCCTATAGAAGCCAAAAATGTTTTTTTAGAATATTTGTCTGTCTGCCTTTATGTATGTTTGTACGTGCATTACCCAAGAACTACTGTATTCAATTTTATCCGATTTCGAACTTATATCGTAAATGGTCTAACTTATTATACATATAGCGTTATAAAGTCATTTTTACTTACGTGATATTTACGTGAACAGGTCAAGTCTCATCAAAATCGATTAAATTACAGATCTATACAGTTCATAAAAAAATAGTGCTTATATATCAGATCAGGTAGCAAGTTCACATTCAAGTCTCTTTTCTTAATTTATTTTTTGTTAAACTGTCCCTAGACGTCTATACTAGTATTATACAGATGTAAAAGTTTTTGACTTTGATTGGTTGTTTGTTTGTAAAGGCTAATCTTCGGAAATACCAAACCGACCATGAAAATTCTTTTACAATCAGAAAGCTACACTATTCAGGAGTGCTATCGGATATATTTTAACGTCCAACGTAACGAAGTGGGCACTGGTCGGCTAGTAATAGATATAATTCCGACTCGTCCGGGGAAGTACCACACTCCCACAGAAGACCGACGCCTGAATGGCGGCTATCAGCCGCCATGCTCCGTCCGGTGAGTGGGAGAGACGGAGGCCCAACTTCTCTCGGAGCCCAACATCTTCGGAGTTTTTTTTATAAGCCGGCAACACTTCTGTAACACCCGTGCTCGTTTGCCTCCCTCTGACATAATAACAAACTATTCGACGAAAGTCACGGCCTAATATCACTTACTAGGTAGGTAGATATCTTAGCTAATTATTGTCTTCAAGACTAAAAAACGTCTGCCCCCTATTATTCAACTCGAAATATTTTGACAACCCAAGCAAATTGTGAAAAGATCTGTGAGATTGAGATATATTTATTCCATACTTTCCAGATTATTTTCAGATTTTATTTATGTAAGTAGGCCTTCATAAACTGCATAATTTTGTGATATAACATTGCCTGTAATCTATTAATATTATATATCATGCTAACTGTACAATAAATAAATAATATATAACATAAAATAACTCACCTCTACTCTTATGAGAAAAATCACAAAATGTTTTCACAAATCACTTCACCCAAAAAATAATAAAAAAAAAGAAAAGTTTTGTTCTTCAACACTGTCACTACAAAAACGGCGGGGAAATTCGACACGGAAAATGAACCGCAGCTAACATCTGACCGGCACGGATAACAAAATGACAGTGCGGATATCTCCACTTCTGTGAGTAAACAATTATTTGTTTTGTAGCCTTGCGGGGTTATCAGACTATAGGTTATATCGAACGCTGATAATAGTAACGCCATCTAGCGGAACGTTTGGAAAATAATCATGTTGTTTATCAGCAAGAGTGATTTCAGAGATAAAATTATGGATGGAGGAAGAAAGGATGGAAATATAAGTGAAATGACAATAATTTAAAAAAGAATATAATTTAAATACAATTATAATTTAGAATACTTCAATTATTACATAGTATTATCTATTAATTTTACTGGGTACCTATGTGAAATGTTTCACATTTCGTTCGTGTTTATGAAAACTATATATTTAGATATCTATGTTATATTATTTACTACTATTGAAGGCACAGAATAAAACTTATGAATCTTAATTTGATACAAGTTGGAAAAAACCAGCCAAGTGCGAGTCGGACTCGTACATTATTTATAAAACACATAAAAAAATCACATTTGTTGTATGAGAGCCCTTACTTATTTATTTTAGTATTTGTTATTATAACGGCAACAGAAATACATCATATGTGAAAATTTCAAATGTCTAACTTTCACGGTTCATGAGATAGTTGACAGACATACAGATAGTGAAGCCTTAGTAATTAGGTTTCCGATTTACCCCTTTAATTGGAACCCTAAAACAGCGTAGAATCTCTTAAGGGCTAAAAACAGACAATACTTCACATACTGGAGATTCAGATTAGGTATTTTTACCGATTTTTTTTAACTATTTTGATGGCGTCACTGGAATTGAACTGTAAAATACTTTAATAACAGCAAAACTTTCGAAGTTTAGACGTAAATAACATGACATATTTTTGGACTGGTCCAAACCCTCCATACTAATTTGTGACGTCACAACCAAGTTTGTTTACAAATAGTGATAGTACATCTGTTGGAGATCTCCCTCTAATATTTCGTTTACGAAAATAGTTTCTTACCAAAAGTTGTTGCAAATTAAAGTATTTCACGAAGAGCTAGTGGTGACGTCACAACAAAATGATGTATTTTTATGTCAGAGGGAAGCAAACGAGCAGGGGCCCACGCGATGTTAAATGATCACCGCCGCCCATAGACAACTGCAACACCCGTGGGGTTACAGAAGCGTTGCCGCCTATAAAAACCCGCGCCCTACCCATTTGGGGAGGGCGGAGAAGTTGAGGCTCCGGCTCTCACACTCCGGACGGAGCATGGCGGCTAAAATACCACGATTTACTATCAATATCACTATGTGTTCACAAATAATGATCGTATATTTGTTGGACAGTTCCTCCAAATATTTCGTTTACGTAAATAGTTTTTACAAATTCTAAAAGTTGTTGAAAATTAAAGTATTTCACGAATAGTAGTTATTTATTTATATTTTTAATAATTTTAATTATTTTTTTGTCTTGCCCTACCATCTTATGGTAAAACTGTTTAATTAAAACATGTTTTTTTTTTTTAGAATTGGAATATTTCATTTTAATAATTAATTATTTAAATTGACACATTATTTTAAAAAATCAAAATTTTAAAATTATGCAACATCCGTATTGCCATCGGTTATCAATTACATCTGAATCTCCATTATAGAACCAGCTTCACCATCAAGTTTCACGACTCTTTGATTCTGTCTACCCCATATATATGAATTTACTTCTCACCACAACGGACACCACGTAAAATTATTATATAATATAAATTGAATAGAAGATATCCTTTATATTTATCATTTGTGTATAATAGTAGTCGATAGGATAAATCTTTGAAAATAAAAGGTATATTTCAATTAATCATTTCAAATCAAATTAAAAAAGCATAATTCAGTAAATCAATTCAAATCAAATTAAAAAAGCTAAGACACTGACAATTTACATAAAAAAAAATATCACTCTATTAAGGAAAGCGAATAAATTACTAAAATATAAAAAAAAATTAATGTTGCCAGTAACAAAATTGTATATGAACATCATCTGATTAGGGCATAGGCATTTTACTCTTACAGAGCTACCATTTGAATGAACAAGGTTTCTAAGTCAGATGCTTGACGTTTTTGGTTTTTTAATTGAGGGAGATACAGATGTAATCTGGCCTTCATTGCTAGCTTGGTTTCCTTATGAGATATACTTTCAAGATGTTTTTTTAAATCTGATTTACTGATAGCGAAGTTGCAATATCCACAATGTAATACCGCTGGCTCGATCTGAAATTAAAATATATTTATGTATGTATATTCAATTATGATAAATATCAGCTCACAACAACGTGAAACCAGGAACCTTTATAAAACTGCCCGTTTTTCTGGTAAATGACATAAATTATTTTGTCTTTGAATATTTTCTTACCTCTCTAATAAACTCATCAGGTATCGAAACAATCACTAAAGTATTTTGCATATTTTCCTGGTGCTCTTGTTCCAATCTATGACTATCGACCACTCTGGAAGCAACATTGGTCTTACATACCAGACATCTCAACTTGAAGTTGTGTTTTCTAAGCAATAAAAAGCTCAAAATATTGATACAATACTTTAAATTAATAATTATGTCATAGAAAGCTATGTTTTCAACGTGGTGGAATTGATTGATGAATTCTGACATGGGCACTTTAAATAAAACATTGTATGTTTTCGATGTTTCATTCTTTAAATCTTTGCGATTTTTAATTTTGTGACCTTTCCCAGTAACGTGACATTGTAGTTGTTTCAGTGAACCTGTCAAATCGACATCGCAAATTGTACAGTAGTATACATTAATGTCTTTTAACTGAAAGCCGTTATTTTTGGCATAAACAATTGTTTCAGCCAAAGTTTCATCATTTCTATTAACTATCTTTTTTTCAATTCCTATATTCCCTAATTTTGTGCTTTTCATTTCATCTGGTAATTCGTTCTTTTTTTCAATCACCATATTCTGTAATTCTGTGCTTTTTATCTCACCTGGTGATTTGTTCTTTTTTTCAATCATTATATTCCCTAATTTTGTGCTTTTTTTCTCATCTGGTAATTCGTCCTTTTTTTCAGTCACCATATTCTCTAATTTTGTGTGTTTTATCTCGTTCAGATATTTGTCCCATTTCTTATGATGCTGAATATGACTGGAAATAATATTGTAATCTAATTCGAGATCAACCGTACAAATCTTGCAGGTAGCCATTGTAAAATCCGAATTGAAGATTATATTTTCTTTGCTAAATTCATCAATTACCGATGTATAGTTTTTATTTTTGCCATTATTATTCTCTTCTTTCAGCTTTTCTTCATTCACCTCTGGGCCTTGATTGATTTTTTCTGAGCTAATATCACTGGAATTATAAGTTGTTTTACCTGCTAAGTATTTTTGATGCATTTTCAGTAATCTCAAGTGAATTTTAGAAACAAGATGCAAAGCTTTGTCTTCCTTAATAATACATTCACAAAGTACACAAAATGGTGGCCCTATATGAGAGACAATATAATTGTCAGTATTAAAAGCCTTACAGAACCTTTTATCAAATTCAGAACGGACTTTACTCATTTTAGAATTAATTTTCATATCTTCATGTACTTTAAAATTTTCACAAAAATCTTTTAATTTTGCTATGGTTGTTTTTGTTTCTTCGGAATGATTTGTACCTACAGCTGTATTCACTTTGGAAATTAATTTCGTATCTTCATTTACTTTAAAATTTTCAGTAATGTCTTTTATTTCTGCTTTGGTTGTATCTATTTCTTCTAAATTATTTTCATCTACAGGTTTACTTATTTTTGAAATTAATTTTATATTTTCATTTACTTTAAAATTTTCGGTACCATCTTTTATTTCTGCTTTGGTTGTATCTATTTCTTCTAAATTATTTTCATCTACAGGTTTACTTATTTTTAAAATTAACTGTTTATCTTCATTTACTTTAAAATTTTCACTACCATCTTTTATTTCTGCTTCGGTTGTATCTATTTCTTCTAAATTATTTTCATCTACATGTTTACTTATTTTTGAAATTAATTGTATATCTTCATTTACTTTAAAATTTTCACTAATGACTTTTATTTCTGCTTCGTTTGTATCTATTTCTTCAGAATTATTTTCATCTACAGGTTTACTTATTTTTGAAATTAATTGTATATCTTCATTTACTTTAAAATTTTTACTAATGTCTTTTATTTCTGCTTCGGTTGTATCTATTTCTTCAGAATTATTTTCATCTACAGGTTTACTTACTTTTGAAATTAATTTTATATCTTCATTAACTTTAAAACTTTCGCTACCATCTTTTATTTCTGCTTTAGATTTTTCTATATCATCAGAATGATTTTCACCTACAGCTTCACTCATTTTGGAAATAGTGTTCATATTACTTATTATATTATTTACTTTACCAATTTCATCATCATATTTTATTTCTGCTTTAGATATTTCCATTTCTGTTTTCATTTTACAAATTGTTTCTTTGGATTTTTCAACATCTTCCTTAGAGTTGACACTTATATTTTTGTCTTCTTGTTTATCTAGAATTTTACTAGGATTAGTGAGTATACATCTATTAAATTTACTTTTATGTTCTAAAGAATTGAAATGCGATTGATATTGATCCTGTAGAAACTCCTCGTTGCAAGTGAGGCATTGATATACATCTTCAATCTGAAATATACAAATAGATATAGTAATTGAATTAAATCAATCAACGGATTTAAAATGTCATAAATAAGACATTTTCACCAGACAGATGGTACAGAAAATGTTAGAAATATAGTTAAATTCACTTTCAAATCATTTCATAAGAATGCAGATATATAACTAAGCACTTAATCTATACATGTAATTAAATTGTAACTGAGCTATGTCTGTACATGGGAGTTATTTAAAAAAATATATATAGGGGCTCTTTATAGGGCCTATAGAAGCCAAAACCATTGTTTCGCTCGCATCACACAAAAACGACCGAACGGATCTGGATGGAATTTGACACAGCGATGGATGATGACCTAGAATAAAAGATAGGCTACTGATTATCCCGTAAAAATGTACGGTTCCCGAGGGATATAATTTATTGTAGCAGTACTAAGTAATTTACGCGGACGAAGTCGCGGGCATAAGCTAGTCAAATTATATATAAAAATTTGCTGCATAATAATGTATAACCCAATTTCAGTTATAAAGTACCTTTCTGTAAATCGATCTTCCCTCACCAAACTCAATTTTAGTCTGAATCAATCTGATTATGTGGTCTTTTCTGCTCCTATGGATATCCTCACAGTTGAAATCTTTGCTGCACAACATACACGTGTGACCTCTGAAACCATTCCATGCTTTTTCTGTGATAGAAATATTGTTAAAGGCAATGATAGACTTCCCTTCTCTTCTGAGGAGTTGGGTGCCCTTGGCGGAATAATGTTTGGGGTCAGCCACATGCAAGCTAACTCTGCTTGAAGTTGAGAACAGCAAGTTGCAGAATTCGCAGTAGTAGCCACTTGGTACCTGGAAGTAATAAAAAAGTCTTCTATCATAATTTATTAGCAACCTGCCCCAACTTTGCACATGTTTAAAAACCTTCTTTGTGAATCACCCTATCTCACAGGCTAGTACTAGCGAAAACAAGCAGGCGCTGGGAAGAACAAAACGTTGTTCCCATCGCGAACGCTAATAGTCGTGATTGAGTGCTAGCATGTGTGCTAGTGTTTCACTTCGTTTTATGCAGATTTTTTGTATAAATATGGTGAAATGTGCAGTTCACTTTTTTTTATGTCAGAGGGAGGCAAACGAGCAGGCGGGACACGAGATGTTTTTTCTTATATATATCAGAGGGGGCAAACGAGCAGGCGGGCAACGAGATGTTAAGTGATCACCGACGCCCATAGTAATAAACAATTTTCATTTTTTAGGGTTCCATACAAAAATGAAAAACGAAACCCTTATAGGAACTCTCGTGCGTCTGTCTGTCCGTCCGTCTGTCACAGACGATTTTCTCCGAAACTACTGAACCAAATGAGTTATTACATGAGATAACAATATGCTTTCCTGTGACCCAGAGAAGGTCATAAAACGTAAACTCCGGAATTTGAACTAGGGATTTTTTTAGCTATAAGTTGCAGGAAAATTAATGAGAAGTCTATGGTATATTTGGTTTTGACATTGTACTGAACCCTTTCCATGCAAGTTCAACTCGCACATGACTGGTTTTTTTTTATATTACTCTATCAGGTTGTTTTAAAAGATTTATTTAGTTTAATTTTAAAATAGGCGTATGTGTAGATTGTTATTTATAAATCCACATTAAGTTTTTCCTGCCAGTTGGCTGTGTTTTGGGTTAGATTGTTAATGTCTTCTATGGCTCACAGGTATGAGTGTATCGGACATCAATGCATAATGTATTCCATAGTTTGGTAATCTTTGCCATGCAAAGGTTTGTTTTAAATTATACTTATATAACACTTCTAGACATACTTTATTTAATTGCTATGTTAAAATTAGACCTAGTTAAAATTACTAAATATGTGGCGACTTTTTGTAAAGTATTTTACTACAAAAAAGGTTTTCATAGTGAATATTTGCTTTGTTCGCACAATGATACATTAAAACATGTCTGAATTGCTTTATCACAGGTTGTCTACTACTAGTCCTACTTTTGAATGTCATATTTGAAAGATACATTTATACCTGCACTATACATGCCATCTAATCTAATTCTTTAATTAGGCATTCAAGAAATAAAAATTGTGGAATATGATACCATAAGAAGCAGTTAATCAGCTCACAAATACAAATATGGCTCTAAAATACATACTTTTCGAATCTGGTCTTCCTCCTTCCCTTCAGCATATGGCATAGCATTCAAAGTCTTTATATGCACTGGTTTGGTTATATGGTGGTCTGCTTCTTCAGTGGTCCAGAAACGGCACTCACAGGGTAGGCAGTAGGATTCTATAGCGTTCGTCATGATACAGTTTCTCCATAATTTAGACATTTTGAAACAATTACATACAATCGGGTAAAAAATCTATACTCGCTAATATTTTGCTAATAAACCAATAATCTAGTGTTTGAATGATAGAACACACCCTTTTTTTATAACTTTCAACATGGAAAATATTTATAGCTTCTAATAATAACTATTATCTAGGTATTTTATTTATGTAAATAGTTAATGGCAAAATATTAATTATATTCCTTTATAATCACAGCATATCACAAACTATTGAAACGACAACAAAGCAAAAAAGCACGAACTACAAATGAACAATTACCGAGTGTAGCAAAATAGTAAGAAGTACCTACTCAAAAAAGTTCTGTTGAAAAAAATAATTTAAAGTAATCAGGAATACCCGCATTATAAGCTTTTAAAAGTTATCGAATAACTTTAACTTCTTACCAGTTTGAAAATAGACCATAGAGTTTTGCGTAGCTAAAGGGAACTGAGGCCCATAATCTAAGCAAATAAGATAATTCTGTACTATAATATATATTTTTTAATATAATGTAGATTACATAACGGGGTGACTTAGTCACTGTGTGACAAACCCCCTTTAAACTAATATAGAAAAAAATATATATTTAGGATAACTTTTTTCTTATATGAAAGGTAATACACCATTGAAACCTACATCATTGAAATTTACATATGGAGAAGGCAAAACGCTACGCGTTCCCCTCAGCAAATTAATGACCATGTTTTACCATTAACGTTATATAAAACTAGTTCGAGAATGGTCGGCGCTATTTTGTGAAAAGATGTTTCAACATTAAGAGCTTGCAAAAATTTGTGAATTCTGTTGTTCCCAAATGTAAGAGGTGTTCTGCTACTTAAAATTTGCATAGCTAAGGCATTTTCTATCATATGTAAGTATAAATTTTCCACCAACATTGTTTAATTTAAATACAATCATGAAATATTGTTAATGTCATTGCGATACATATGCGATAGAAAACTGTCGTTTACGTTAGTAGCTCCAACTCAGTACGGGGGATTTTTGAGTGTGATATATTTTTCTCTGTGTAAGTTTGCAATAACATGAGAGTTGTCAAAGTATTTAGTTATAAAGATGCATAGTGTGCTATACGTGAACAACTCTCCCCCCGCCGATATTGGCTGAAAAAATTGTTCAGCGTTTGATGCTTATACCGTCTCTATAGGTTAGCTCTAAGCATTGAAGTAATTAAACGAACCATATTTTTATACAAACCGATTATGAAAAATTTCTCAGTTTTTGTTTGCATTTGATCTACAATTTTATTTCTAAATTTTTGCACTTATATTATTACTTTAGTTGGAATTGGATAAATATTATGAAGAACTCAGAAAGATATATTCAAAATATCAATATTTAGTCTTGTTAATACAGACTAATTTTTTACTTAGAGCATTGAAAGATTTCCATGATCTTGTGTTGATAATTGTTAAAAAAATGTCTATTCTATGCTTAGACATAGTGACTCTATGCCACACTCTGTAATGTATGTCATTCATTTCAATTTAACATTTATTACTACAAATTATTTATCTATGGTTTATTTAGCTACACAGGTCTACTAAAGTTACCTCTTGAATTTCGTGAAAATTGTTGATAATTCTATTAAATTCACGAAATGTAAGCATATATTTTTGTTTATTGTTTTAATCTGTTAAATCGAAGAAGCTTAAATTGAGTCAAAACCTAAATTGAAAATTGATTTCAGGGCATCCACTTCAACCAAGCCACGCTCAGAAATGACTCTTGAAGAGTTAGCCAAGATTGAGGAAGAAGAATTCACCACTGGTCCATTGTCCGTTCTCACACAATCGGTTAAAAATAACACTCAGGTTTTAATCAATTGCCGTAACAACAAAAAATTGCTAGGACGCGTCAAAGCTTTTGACCGGCATTGTAATATGGTTCTTGAAAATGTGAAGGAAATGTGGACTGAAGTACCCAGGACTGGCAAAGGAAAGAAGGTAAAATAAAAGCCAACTATTGTAAAACGTATCTTCAGTATGATGATTCATATAATAGGTATTCAATGTTTTTATAACCTCAAAATCTAAATCCTGATACCGTTTTCGAATTTTGTCATTGGAGCAGCGTTAACTTATAAGTATATATATGTATAGTGTTTTTTTTTTTTTTGTAATATTGACTATGATTACACTTTTTCTGAAATATTTTGATTGTGATATGGCATCCGACATGACATATTGACTACTGCCAATAGTAAATGATAGTAACTGGTTTTGGTATACATTTTCATACTTACTTTTGGTTTCAGGGTAAAGCTGTAAACAAAGACAGATTCATCTCAAAAATGTTTCTCCGAGGTGATTCAGTCATCCTAGTGCTAAGAAACCCTTTAGCTACAGCTGCTGGGAAGTAAAATGTATTTTTTAAAAATATGCTCATCTAAAGTTACATTCAAGTGCAAGCAGTGGTGATTTTCTAATAACTAATTCAACAGCGATTATTATAATTTTAAGATATCAGTTAAGTATCTAGCTGTAACTTGTATCTACAATAAATACTAAAGTATTTGTGTTCAATGTTATTTCCTTATAACAAGAACAGTATTTGAAGTATCAAAATCTCACTTGTTTCAACTTTGAAGACTATTATGAAGTGATGATTGTTTTTTTTAATAGGCTTCTATATTTTTCGAATTAAACTGGCATTCCAAAGATATAAGTAACAAAAACACCAGCCATCATATATTCAGCCCTCGTGATACAATGATAATGGTGATAAGTGATAATGCTGCATAAATAAATATACACAATCATTTGAATAAATTTATTATTCTTTGAAAATCTTTGAAATGGACTTTAAAATCCCTTTCGATAAATTGAAAAACCAAAGTGCACCTACTTTTAAACTTAAAATAAAGTGTGATAAAGTAATGTATTTATAAATGATTCACAGTCTTCATTTAAATTAAACTAATGAAAAATCAACTAGCACATTACATTTTTCCGATAATAATTTTTTTATGAGAACTAATAAACTGAGCAACTAAATATAACTGTAATGACCAACAAACTTTCTATGTGAGCGACAAAATTGCACTATAACAAAATTGCACTATAAATAGTCGTTCAAATAGTATTTTTGTTAGGCTAGTTAGTGTGTTGCTCAGTTAAATATTTTTTTTAAATATATAGTCTCATTTTGAAAGAACATGTGCCGAATCACACAGTATCTGACAAACATTGTTGATTACACAAAAAGACATTCACATTTTGCATCCATAAGTCAGACATAAATAAGTAACAGTACATATTAGAAATAATAAATTATAATAATAAAACCAGGAAGTTAACCCTTTGAGATGGCACTTGATTAATATCTACCGCATATGAAGTATTGATGAACTGACCTCTAAGACGCGGGAACAGTGGTGCATGAAGTTTGAATTGAAAATAAATTTGGGAAATGACGAGCTGTTGATATTGGTTTGCTCTCGAAGACATACCACGATTAGTAACACTGCTACTGACTGCTTGTGCCCCTCATTAATCTAGTTGCTCAAAAGATTAACTAAAAATTAGGCGTGAGATTCGTTTGTTCTATAAAAAAGATCCCTTCAATCTCTTATATCAAACTATTTTTATATTTTTAATTAATTGTTTTGCTTTCTATGTCGATTCCACTCCCTATACTACAAATATTATAAATGCGAAAGTTTGTGAGGACGTATGTAGGTATTTATGTTTGTTACTCTTCCAGAAAAATCTTTTGTACGATTTAGATGAAACTTTACAGTAATAAAGGTATACATCTAGGCTACAATTTGTAATGATTTTATGTAATTTTGTTCGTAATAAAACGATACATTTCAATTAAGTCGGGGAAAAAATCTGCCCTTCTGAGAGCTAACTTGGCGTACGCTGCCAAAACCGTTGGAGTTACACAAAGATGATATACCGTAGGATTGTTTAACACGCGAGCGAAACCGCGGGCAACACTGTTTTTTAGTTTTATGAAAAAGAACAAAATATTAGATATAAGACAAATAGAATTTGAATCTTACCACATGGAAATAAGTAAAGTAGCGATTAAACAATTTTGCAGAAAAACAAAGTTCTTTTCCATCATTCGCTAGTGAATCCCACAGATTCCTTCTTTGGTTACATATTTACAATAATCAAAACTAAACTATATTATATTTATAAGCAATATCACAACTAACTTATTCTGATCAGTTCGAACAATTCAAATATTTATCCAATATTATATAAGGTAATTTCAAAAGGATTAGCCAAGGCATCATACGAAACAATTATGAATATCGACGCCTGCATTGAAATCAGTTTAATTGATAAGTAAAAAAAATACTAACCTATCCAATAAATGATTAGTAAACAAAAGCACTTACGTGAACAGTAATTTACTAATCAAAATACTAATTTCCCTAAATATTTGAAATCACCTTACACAAAGAGAATTTATTTTTAATTACAATTAGGTATTCATATTTAGGTTTAATTGGGGGATTTTTCGCGAGACATCAATTTTCCTTTTGTAATAAAAAAAATACTATATCGATTTAAATATTACTTTTGCAAACATTATAAAATGCACAACTTTTGCCAAATGAAGTACTTATATTATATAGGTACCAAAAGTTTCAAATGAAAAAAATAACAGTAAATTACGTACAGTCAACTACATATAAACTTCTCTATGTTACATAGACTATGTTGCACGGAAATTTACTCATACAAAATTTTTGCTTCAAAAATTTTTTTTTGCTGCATTTATGGGTAATTAGTACGATGTACATGTAAAATTGAATTAAATCTCACTGCAAGAATAAATGTCGTATCCGTTACTTGACGGATTTTATTTTAAAAATATATAGTTTTTTATTAATGATTTGATTCCTTAGCACAGCATAGCAAGCATAGCCGCGGTATAATACAAGATTCAATAATATTTTACGTTATATAAAATATTTTTTAACATAACGTGATTTTATCATTGGCAATATAATATATTATTATATTATATAGAGGTAAAAGTGTAACGTTGTAATTTTATACAAGGTATAATTTTTGGAACTCCAAAACAGTTTTTGAAAATTCCTTCACCTTCAGATTACATACAACAATACCGTAAAATCTCCCTATTATTTTTTATTAGCGTATCCATTATTTGCAGATGAAAAATGTAGTCATTTTCTGCATTTGCGGCAACAAAATTTCGTTGTTCACGGGACTGTTCTAGTGGATACCTACAATTACATAATAGTGGGCAAGCAATAGAATGATACTTCACTATTGCTACGTTTGTTTTTTAAAGTTTTGCGACATATCAGCACCATATTTTGTACCAAGCTGGCAGTGAGACACGATTTTTGCATAATCCTCTTAAATATTTTAGAAGTGATTATTAGTGGGAATATGACATGCGAAAACGCCATCTCGTGGCGAGTTTAATAACAATATTTAAGAGAATTGTGCATATAATGAATCGTATAATAAATATGACTGTTGCTAATATTTAACCTTATTGCATTTGGACACATTGACATAAAAATACATATTTCAAAGCATTCCTAGCACCAGAAACTAAAAACGATTTATCAATTTAATTTCTTCGTAAATATACTCATTTACTTCACAGACTATACAATACATATACATTTGGACATTCTTAGCCATACATTTCTCTAAAAATGGTGGTATATTTTATCTCTATAGTTTATCTTGTTCTGAAATCAGTGTCTACACAAAAATTTGGTGGGTAAATTAGAGAAATATACAACCATAATATGCAACATTTTAAAAATCTGTCTATATAAAAATACAAATAAAGCATATGTTTCTTTATATTAAGACACGCATTGTTTGAAATCACAAGCTTCTATTGTAGAGTATTTACAGAGATCTAAACATATACAACTATTTGTACAAAATTATGTACTTTTTAAATTAATATGAAAAAATATACAATACTCTCAAACACACCGGAATATGATGTTTCATACAAAAATATAAACGAGAAATGTTTTATTATCTATACTTTTATAGGCTTAGATTATTAAAAATTTAATTAAATTTTATAGGAAATTTCACATATTTAGCTGTCAAAAAAATACATTTTATTGAAAAAATAATCAATCTCAATTTAATAATCAAACTTTACCAGAAAGCTCTTATCTGCTAATAGTTTCACATGTCTTATAAATAAGACCTTAAAGTATCTTCTAGACTAGATATTACAACCACCCTTGTTGACTTTCAGAACACATTGGTATTAAAAATATACATATTTCATGGACTTTGTTTATAAATTGCTTTCAATATTTATGAAAAAAAAAAAAATTTCATACAGATCGAAACAGAATATGGATACTTTAATTTTCAATCAAATCCATGGTTACAATCAAAAAGGGTAGGCCATAAATACTGCCATTACAATGGGCCCATTGAATGTTATGGGGGAAAATTGTCACGCTCCCTTAGAAGCTCAATTTATAGGGCTCGAGTCATAATAATTAACCAATTAAACATGAATTTAATTCTATTTTTTTGCTACATGAACTTCTTTTCCTAATGACTTTCTATTTTCAAATTTTTGTTGCAAACTGGCAACATTCGATGGCTTAGATGCCAATTTAGTAGTATTCTGTTTTACATTTGAGTCAGTCCGTTGTACTGCTATATTACTGGGCTTAGGTACTACTTTGGGTTTATTTTTATTTAAATTGTCAGCTATGGCTTTCACGTTAGAGTCTGTTTTTGAATTGGCACGGAACGTGGTCGGAGTTTTGTCTGTTTGTACTTTGTTTTGAGATTTCAAAGATGGCGTCGGTTTGATCGTTGGCTTTTTGTCGATGGTAGGCGCTGGCCGGAGCGGCGGTCTGTTATCGTTCTTGACTGTAGGCTTTATTGCTACTTTAGGCGGTTCGTTCGGCACCTTGTTATTATTAATTACGTCTGGTGCTTTAACATTCTTCGTATCAGCTACAGAACAGCTAGATACAACGTCGGGACTGTTCGTTATTTTTTGCGTTGGGTTTGCGTTTCTGTTGGAGATTTTTGGCGACTGTGGCACGTTTCTGAACGTGCTTGTTTTGAGGCCGGGCGGAGTGACTTGTCTTGTGAACGTCGGTATTTTAGAAGACACTTTGAGCGTCGGGGACGGAGGTGCTTTTTCGTTGCCGTCTCGATTTTCCTGCTCCAGATGGGTCGGGACGTTGACAGCAGACGGGTGTAAATATCCGCTGCTGGTCGTCGACACGTTCGAATTAGCTCCAGAGTTGCTGTACACGCTTTCCGGAGCTCTGTAATGATCCGTGTTCATATATGTGCTGTCTCTGTTGCTGTCATCATTTTCCTTTTTCGCTTTCTTTCTGGAAAGAGTCGAAGCCGAGTATATCGAGTCGAAATTTCTGTTTTGAATTTCGTTGACGATTTCTCCTAATAAACCCATGCTTTCCGCGCTTCCAGAGTGGGAGGGTATGCTCTTAGGAGTCATGTATCCTTCAGGAGGGGGTCGAGGTTCCGTAGGGATCGGTTGAGACGCGTCCGGCAATACTTTGGCGTGTTTTATCGGACTTTCTTCGATCACAGCGTAGATATTGTCACTAGATTCTTCGTCAATGTGCGCGAGAGGCGCTTGTTTCTCTTCAATGCAATCTACGTAGTCGGTCGATTTGATGTCAGTTTCTTTTGGAGTTTGATAAGTTTGGGTGTCGTTGGGTAAAGGAGGGGGCGGGGCGGTGGGCCGCCCGACCATAGATAACGGTCTCGCTGTCCCGGCCGGGTGTCTCATCGACCCAAAACTCTGGATATTCGGTTTTTGAGTCGCCGGCGCTCTCATGCTCTGTGCGCGGTTAACAAATGGCTTCGAATCTTCATTTTCCTCTGAATCTGACACCACTGGCACCGTACTGACGGGCAATTCTATATCCTTCTGCAGTATAGGGTTTGATATTTGTAAGTTCCTCAGTGCCGTTTTTTCGACAGTCTTCGGAAATTTGATTTGATGGTTGGGATTTTTCGGAAGGGAGTTACTTCTTTCCACTGGATTTCTTTCCTTCTCTTTAGGTCTGTCTTGTTTTAGAAACGACGCTATCCTGTTGAGTGATATTCCTTCTTTGACTTTCTTAGGTTCTTCCGGGAGCGGTTTATTTGGGACGGTTCCAGAATGCATGCTCAGAGGCCTTTGAGGTAGGTCTGAGGTTATTTTTGGGACAGTTGGCGCTGCTCTCACTGGCCCTAGCGTTTTCGACCCTTGAAGGGGAGATATCAGTTCTTTAGCTGTGCATGTAGAAGCTTCTAGAATCGGGCTGGATATGATGGGACGTGGCGGTGGAGCGGTTGGTGTTGTTTCATCCTTATCACCTATCAGAGCTTTAATTCTATTCTGTACAGTGCTGTTCGTTCTTTTCACTGATGGACTGGTCTTCGGACTGATTTTAGCCGTGATAGGCACTACTGGGAGTGGTGGGGCGGTTCTTAAGGTTGGTTTGTTTTGACTAGAACTGCTGCTTCTGTGTACTGGAGTGATCTTTGCGCTCTTGTCCTGAGGTTTTGGTATCTCAGTTTCCGTTTGGTTTTTGTCTATAGGTGTAAGGGAGAAACCTTTGAAGTTTCCGAAGAATGCTGGGCAGGCTGTCGGATTGACATTACCTGACGGACTCCTGTCCGAATCGTTTCTCAGGAGACTTGACGACATGTCGTCTGGGTTTGAAAGCGTGTGCACCACGGGTGGAGCTCCGCCCTGGGAGCCCCCTTGGAAGTTGGCAGCGAATTTGCTGGCACTGCGAGACAGCCTCTGCTGGAGACTTGATTTTTTCGGAGACTGTACCCTGTGGGGAGAAACGTGTTTTAATATTTTCATATTTTTACCGTTACACATATATTTAAGCAGTTATACGATTTGAATATATATTTGTTAGATCTTAATATATTATTTGCATAGTGTATTATCACGGCCTTATAGTATAATACATGCACATTCCAAGAAAATTAATTAGAAATATATGTTTTTTTTTAAACTTATTTTGTGGTCTTCAAAACTCATGCATGTAAAAAATTCATTTTCTTTAAGATACGCATGCATCATACTCCTTTTTCCTGGGTTAGTAGATCATGCTGACATGCAATGTTACAAAAAAAACCGTGTAAACTCACCAATCAAAAACCATTAGTATCTACAGATAGTGTGCTATGAAAATAAGAACATTTGTTTATTTTTTTTAGATATTTTATATCAGCAAGCTACAGTAATGGTGGAAGCAGAAAAGGGAGTCCTTTATCCAGTAGTGGGGCATACAACAGGCTATATAAAAAAAATATATATTATATATTTCATTCTAACAAGACAGTCATTAAAAAGAGAATAGTTTATTTTCTCTTCTTTTAATGGAGGAGGGAGGCAAACGAGCAGGCGGGTTACGTGATGTCAAGCGAACACCGCCGCCCATAGACACCTGTAAAACCTGGGGGGTCACAGAAGCGTTGCCATTTTTAAGTATTTTTTGTGCTCCACCTTATCGCTGCTTACCATTAGGCAAGATCGAGGTCAAATGTACTCAAGTAAAAAAAAATTGACGTCAAGATAAAAAAATTGACGACGTGAAAACGTCGGGGCGGGTCGCTAGTTACTATTTAACTATTGAGTAGAGATAATTGGTTGGCTAGAGCTAGGAATAAATGTTACGAAGGACAAAGTGAAACGGGGTTGTGCACTAAAATATATTAGGAAACAAACCAATTTTTTTATAATTAAAATACATAGTGCAATCAGAAATAGTGCAAAATAATAAATAGTAATACAGTGTTGATAGTTCTATTCTTAGCATAAGAAGACAAACCCCGAGTTATCGACATAAGACAAAATATATAAAATAAAAATATATACATTATTTAACAGATAATTAAGCTATGTTCCACTTTTAACAATCTCAAAATACGACAGATTATTTATAAACAAGAAAACACTCAAATATTTATGAATATATAAGTACATATCCCGCTCTGTGATTCGATCCCAAAACCTCCAGCGAATTAACCGCTACACCACGCAAGTTTTAGATAATTAATATTGAACGTTTGTATGTAACAAGCAGCAATCATTGTTCTCATGAACATTTAGGAATTATAGGAGTACAAGCTTTTGCCCGCGGCTTCGTTCGCATGAAATAAAGCATAATAATCATTCTCTAGCCCTTTAACTAGCTCCACATAAAAAATCACACTAATCCTTTGCTCTATTTTGNNAAACAAACACACATTCATATTTATATTATTTAGTATGGATACACAGGCGTACTAATAATAAAAAATAAAAATTCCTCACTTGTGCCAAAAATTTAGAGTAAGTTTTTAAGCTGCAGATTGCTATAATAAATAATTATAGTCTGGTCAATTTAGACATTCAATGGTACAAAAATTTGCAACAAGCTGATTTCGTCATAAAACTATCCTCATAAATAAATAAATATATAGGGACAAATCACACAAATTGAGTTAGTCCAAAACTAAGTTCGAGACATGGATTATGGGAAACTAACTCAACGATACTTTATTTTATAATAAATTCTTATGTCGATGAGCATCCAAG
>JADGIL010026471.1:350-11147 GCA_020352625.1 Cactoblastis cactorum | reverse complement strand
AAATAAATAAATAAAAATAAATAATGGTAACATTGAGCCGGCCGCTGATTGGTCGCGTCTCTCAATCTATGGAAAGAGATCCGACATTTTTAAAGACGTGTGACGTGAACTAGAGATATTATTTTTATATTCTTATTGTGTGCTCGGCATTTTATTGTACTGTGATATCGGCAGTTGTGCTAATTATTATTGAATTATATACGAACAAACAAACCGCCTTTTTTGTTTATTTTCACAATCAAACACATTTCCGCTAAAGTTCCTTAATTCATTGATATCATCAGTACCACTGACCAGTTTCCCGGACGAATCTACCTCTTTAATTCTACCAGCAAAACTTAATTCTGCCAGTTCCGATTTAGGTATATATTATGCGATGTGGGTGGAGGCATCCATATCGCATAATATATAAATTAGTGACGTTACCCAAAGTCTTGATGTAAGTGTCGACGACCCACGACATGTGCATGCCGGAGGTGTTGACGTCGGGCGCCGGCACGTCGATGCCTGCCCCGATGTAGTTCTTCTTGGCCAGCTCGAGCGTGTATCGCCGGGTGATCCTCTGCAGCTCCGTGTGACTGTAGTTCTTCGGGTTGATGCACACGCCTGCACCAAATACAATACTTACGTGCAGCGATTGAACGGATCGGAGTACAGCTTATAATAATAGGTACTACAGATAAAAGCGATTCATGTAGACGGAGTAGAAAGAGCCAAGAGTCGCGAGACTCGCTCGCTTAGTAAAATGGCTAGTCTATTGGTGGAATGGAGATTCAGAAATAGTGACAGGTTGCTAGCCCATCGCCTATGAGAATTCCTGTTTCAAAGCCTTTCTTTTCCTTGACTAACTTTTACAATTTGCGCGGGAGGAAAAGCAGCTGGTATATTCCGTTTTTCATTCGCTCTCAGACCAGCAGACAGACAGACAGCTTTTTTTACAACGTTACAGAAAAGTAGAGAATTTATATTAAATGTAAGTACATAAGTAGTTGCATGCGTTGCCAAACGATTTTTTTTCTATTGTTAATAACGATCAAAAGTGCGATAATTCACAGTGTCACCTAAATTACCATAAAATTCGTCAGTCACTATTTTTTAAATGACGCGATGGTCTGTACAAAGTAACTTGACAACCTTGACTCTATAGAACATAATTTACTGCTCTTTTTCGTAAGTATAAATAATAGGAAAATGACAATGACATATTCACGAACCCCCTTTAGAGCCTCCGAACGGAATGTTGGAGCAGGCGCACTTGTATGTCATTAACGCAGCCAAAGCTTTCACCTCCTCCAAATTTACTTCATGGGAGAATCTGATGCCTGGTGGAGAGGTATTTTTTATTAGGTTTTTTTTATTTAAAATAAGAGTTTAGTTATATATGTACGTTATAGCCTATGCCACTAGGGTGCGTAATGCGCATATTGTTACTTGGGCTGCCATAGACTACATGCTTGGAACCACCGCTGTGTTTCCTGTTACGGCAGGATTAACAGCGGCGACCAAATGAAGACAAATGAGCGACGAAACACATCGAGCCAGGAAAAACAAAGGTTGTCGTATTAATCCATTATTTATTTTTAGAGAGAGGAGGAGAAGTAGGAAGGGAAGATTTTTTATGCCCATAGACTAGTCAACCTAATCCGGTATCTGGTGCATGGAATCTGCCTACCTCCTTTGCACGGCAAACGATGGACGCTGTGCTGTGAGCGGTAACCCTGTATGATCTCGTACACGCCCGTCTTGCGTTGCAGGGGGAACTCGAACTGCAGCGAACTGTTGCACGAGCCCATCACCTGTTGGACAAACACAACAATCGATGTTATGACGATTGGGCATAATAAAATATGGTAATTGATATTGTCGAGCCGGAATAACATCTCAGATACAGTATCACGTCATTATCCCGCCCATAGACAACTGCAACACCCGCGGGGTTACAGAAGCGTTGCCTGCCTATAAAAAAACTCCGCCCTCCCCATCTGTGGGAGTGTGGTACTTCCCCGGACGAGCCGGCACATTCATGCTGCAGGCTAACAAAGCAAGCAGAAGGCTCCACACCATTACAAATAGTAGCTGCATACCACTACAAAGTAGTGACTCCATACCACAATAAAAATAATTTATTAATTTAAACGAAGATCGTTTCAAAATGCTGATGGTTCATAGCTTAAAAAGAAAATTACGATATTATGTTTAAAAATCTACCTTTCTTATTTATCATATTCGGTTGTTAGATTTAGGAGGATTCTCAAGGAAGCGGAGTCCTTGGAAACAGTTAGTTTAAAAACTTATGTACCTTGAGTATACCGTCCACCCTGTTAGCTCTTTTCTTATCCGATAGATGGCTATGTTTTTTTAAATATTCTAGTAAGGATGGTTCCACCACTTGCACAGCTTTGTGGTAAAAATATTCCACCATCCTGAAGAAACTGGGGTCCGCCTGAGTGGCCACTTCATGCAAATGACTGGGAATTTCGTAAAATCTCACTTGAAGATTTAACGGCGAATAAAATAAGTTTTTCCTAAGAATAAACATTGATAAAGCAATTTTCTATCTTTATTGTAGCTAAATAAAAACTATATTAAATAAATGTTTTAATTATAAATAATGCTTAGAATTCAATGTTGTGACATTGACAAAAGGCTTCTGTAGATATTTATTTTTCTAGAAGTGCGAGAAGTTCAATCGTTCGAAAATTGAACTTATTTACGTTGAGATCTTTGAAGCTCTGATTTTAAAAACCTAACCACATAATAATGTTTTATGTAAAACTAGCTAATACCCGCGACTTCGCCCGCGTAGATTTTACGAAAAATTATATCCGTCGGGAACCGTACATTTTTTCGGGATAAAAAGTAGCCTATCTATTTTTCTGTTTTTTATCGTAGTCCATCGCTGTGTCAAATTTCATCCAAATCCGTTAGGTAGTTTTTGTGTGATGCGCGTACAAACATACAGACAGACAGAATTTTTTTAGCTTCTATAGGCCCTATATATTTTATTGTTAAAAATATCCCATGTACAGACATAGCTCAGTTATCATTTTATTATATGTATAGATAAAAGCTAATTGTAATTTTCGTTGACATGACGACTCTCAAAGCCTATGAATTCAAGGTCAAGTCGGAATAAATCTCATTATACTAGAGATATCAAGTACTAACTTATGTTTCTATTGACTTTTTAGCAACATACCAATGTTGGGACTATCAGTATTGTAGGGCCTAGGCGACATAAGAGTTGAAATAATTAAAATTCCATCCTAAACTTTGATAAGGTGCTTAGACCCGATGAGAGCGTTGTTGGGACAGCCCTCGACACTAGTACCGTTGGGCTCACAAAAAAAAACAATAATAAAAGAAAAATATTACGCGAAGTTTTTATTTCCAATAAGTTACATATAAATACCACTTATACCTAGGTACACAGGATAAGCGTATTAGGTATATAATTATAAGTATATAATTTATTAAATGCCACATTCACTTATCAAGCCTACAAATAGGGTTATTCTGCACCATCTGCAGGTCAACCTTGGGCCCGACCAGGTCGCGGATGTTGTTGAGCCCGTACTTGATCATGGTGGGCCGCTCCAGCGACAGCCCCCACGCGATCACGTTCACGTCTTCCGGGAGGCCCATGGGGAGGAGCATCTCGGGCCTGAACACTCCAGAGTTGCCGATCTCTATCCATTTTCCGAGACCTGAAACATCACCATAATTTTACACGGTTCACGGATGACGACGACGCCTAAGAGCCGGGGGCCCAACCTAAAAACCCCGCCCTCCCCAAATGGGGAGGGCGGAGTTTTTATAGGCCGGCAACGCTTCTGTGACCCGCGGGTCACAGAAGCGTTGCCTACACAGTTGTTTATGGGCGGCGGTGATCATTTAACATCACATGACCCGCCTGCTCGCTTGCTTCCCTCTAACATAAAAAAGATTATCTCACACTGAAAAAATAGATTACCGGTATGATATGCGAAGATCTCCATGCTGGGCTCCGTGTAGGGGTTGTAGGCCGGCTTGAACTGCAGCTGGCGGAAGCCGAGGCGGGAGAAGAAAGCGTCCAGAACACCGATGAGGTCAGCCAGGCCCAGCCCACGGTCCGCCACCACGCCCTCCACCTGGTGGAACTCCGCCAGGTGGGTAGCGTCTAGGGTCTCGTTTCTGAACACCTGGGAGAGTATAATCAGAGCTATATCTTCAGTCTGTGGCGGTTGAACGGCTGAGACCTCTTGCCTGTGAGTGTAATGTTCTTCGTGAACTTGTAGACTGATGTCAATCGCGAATGATTGTTTTATTACATACTAGCTATGTCCGCGGCTTCGCTGGCGTAAAATTCAGCAGGGATATAAAGAGACAACAAGTAACCTGTGGCACTATCCAGGCCTTCAACTATCTCCACATGAAAATCACACTAATTCATTGCTGTTTTGACGTGACAGACGACAGACAAACAAACAAACGCACAGTATGGTTAAGTATGTATATAAATCTCTTTCAATACTAATAATCACTCAGTTTAATAAAAAGAATAAGTTCTTTTTAATAAATTGAGTGATTTAGTAAGTGACATATAAAAAACAGTTAAATAAAATGAATAAAAACAAAACATTGTAAATGAGAACTTATTAGTAATGGCGCTCCGCTATGACATAGAGCAGAAGCTGGCCTTAAAGAAAAATTGCCGAGTTTAACTACCAAACATTCCTAAGATGGCAGATTTAAGCATCCTACTACAAATACTGTATTATTTTATTTTTTTCTTTTTATGAAAGAGGAAGGCAAACGAGCAAGCGGGTTACGTGATGTCCAGTGATCAGCGCCACCCATAGACACCTGCAACACCCGGGCGGTCATAGAAGCGTTGCTAGGCCAACAACACTTCTATGACCGCCCGGGTGTTAAGGGATTTATACCCTCTTTTCTTGAAGGTTCTGATGTGGTATTGGTCTGGAAATAGAGCTGCAGGCAGTTCGCTCCACAGTGTGGTCGTACATGGTATAAATTATTATATTATTCTGTAATTAACTAACCTTGTCAATACTGAAATACTTCTGTGGCTTGAACTCTCCCTGAGCCAATTTGTACAGCATGCGCGCACTCACCGCAGTTGTGTGAGTGCGGAGCAGGTTCTTCTGCGCTTCTTCTATTTTCCAATCATATTTGTAGCCCTAAAAATGGATTATTCACTACTGTACACCATTCTACTATATAAACTGCTGTCAATGAAATTTGTACGATGGGTATTGAATATGCTATACTAGGTGACAGCTTAACATTAGCACTGGGCATCTTGCTAAGCGTAACATTTACCTATTATGATGCTCGCATACACTTTTTAGCCATTTCATTTATTATAAATTGTTTGTGCATAAATAGATTGAAATAAATATTCTATTCTAATCTAGCTGATAATTCAAGGCTAAAAAATAAAGTACTCACTTGTGATCCATAACCACCTTCGCTATGGACTTTTTTGACCCTTTCCAGATAATCCATAGGGAAGTCCTTACTACTTGCTGGTGAAGATATGAAGAATGTGTCATGGGCATCTCTGGCTGGATGCTGTTGTGGCTGGAACAGAGCATCAAAGTTCCAGAAAGAACTCTCCACATACATATTTGTTGGCATCTCTGTGAAACCCATTTCAAGGAAGATTTCGCGGAATTCTGAGCGGACTTTGAGTAAGGGGTGGAGGTGACCACATTCTGGCAGTTGACCTGTAAATGGAAATAAATCTTAATTGTATCAATTTTCTTAAGGGGCTTCATGAGCTACACTAGATTTTGAAGTTTATTTTAAACATTCTTTTTTTTATGAAAGAAGGAGGCAAACGAGCGGGCGAGCAGGATGTTAAGTGATCACTGCTACCCATAGACACCTGCAACGCCCGGGGGGGTCACAGAAGCGTTGCTGATCTTTAACTAAATTATGATTCCTTGTAGTTATAGATAGCAAAAGTGCTAAAAGTGGCTGTTTTTGTGTAGTGATTTTTTAGCTGATGGCCGTGCTAGTGTACCATATGGAGGTCCATAAAGAATACCAACTGATTAATTAATAATAAATAAAACAATTATGCAAAGATAATTACCTAAAGCATTGAAATTGTAGGGCTTGAATTCAAGCATTTTCCATGAGCCAGTGAGGAGCATTTCACTTGTTAAATCAGTCTCTAATTTCTTGATTACTGTCGCAAATTGTGGCCCCTTTGATAGTACAAAGCTCTTAATAGTGACTTCTTGCAGTAGCTTCCGTTTCTTGTAATCATTCCTTACATTCTCTGCTAGATTGTCTATACCTTTCTTGATTTCATTTAAATGGTCCTGCACCGTATCTACAATGTTGTCCACCTTCCGTTTTACAAGGGGAGGTGCTACAGACTTGTCTATGTGTATCCAGCCAGATGACATGGCTTTGCTAAACCCTACTTTGGCATTTGGTACAGTCTATAAACAAAAAAATAATGATAATGTATTACCTTTATATATAACTACTTTTTTTTGGGGAATTTAATGTGGCAGCAAAGTTCTTTTAATCAGAACATTTATTACAATATTTAATAGTATAATCTATCTTATAAGTACTCTAAATGTTCATTTAGACCTATAAAAATTAATATATAAAAGAAAATCTGACTGACAGACAGCATTGAATAACTAACAGGATATTAATTTATATATATAATTTCATAACACAGTCTGTATTATCATAATCAAAATGTGGGTTCGTAAATACCTTCATAAGTTCAGCTTGTGGAATCCCTGCCTCTGGAATACTTCTGTATAGAACAGCTTCGTGACTGCCCTTTTCAGCAACAAGCAGTCCTTCCTCTGTAAGTTCCCATAATGTGCTCTTTGCAGCTTCTGAAGTCACCATTTCAAGCGCTTCTAAACTTTTCACAGCACCTACAATTTTCTGATGATCCTCATTGAATTCACTTGCAAGTTTCAATGTATCTACTTTATCGCACTTATCCAGATAGTGCAAAATCTTTTCATTTATCTCCATTCTTAAGTTTTATTACTTATTTTGTATGAACGGATTTCAGGTTACACTATGAAGACAACGAAGCATTGATTGAATAGAATTGATTTTCTTTTTCTTTCAAAGTACTTACTTGACTTGAACTTGACAGATTTGACAATAGCATTTATAAAAATGACATACGACTATGATACAATTTTATTTTTAAAATCTGTTCTTTAGGACGTTAAACCTTGAAAAAACTCCAAATGTTCTAATAATTAGTTAATTAGTATAGTATTTTTGGAATTCTCAATTAAAAAAGTAGCGATTCAATCTGTAAAATCAAACCGAAAAAAGCTAAATGTCATAGTGACAGTGACATTAAGACTTTAATGGTTAAAGATCTATGTTAAAGATAGGGATAGAAATAAAATCATTCGACATTCATTCAGTCAGTCAACCGGAAGCCGGCTATTGTGACGATTGCGTGGTTTTCAAAAATCTGTAAATTGATTATCGTAGTGCTAATTAATTTTATTAATTTAAATTTTTGCAATTGCTAAATTTAGACGCAGTTTTTTAAGGTATTATATTTGTACAAAATAAGTTATTTTTTTAACGTGCTATTGATCTCCTCATTATCACTAATTAAAATGTGCTTCCTAAATCATGTTTCATCTTAATACCATGATAATACATATCCGTGTTGATTTGTATAGGTACTAATTATAGATACAGATGTATTTTTTTATATTTCAATGAGAAAATAAAAAGAAATACATATATTTAAGAAAAAAAATATTAATCTACCCTTTCCCATGTATTTTATTACTTATTATAAACTGATGGCCTATAATCTGTGGTCAAGTTTTTATTTTTATAGATTAAAATGTGCTCTCAAATATTTTTCTTCATTTATTATATTTTTTTTAGTAATTAAAATCTTTCTTTTTTCTATATCAAATACTAAAGTGAGGGTAGCGTCTATATCATATTGTATAAAACATTACCATCACTTCACAGTGTCTAAAAATTGGCCTTGAGGTACCTACATAAACCTACTTTATCGCTAAATAGAGCATTGACTTATATATTTATTTACAAGCGTAAAGAAATATATATAGAAATCAATGAAATGAAATTGAGTGTATCCAGTATTAGCCAGCTTCATTCCAATTATACAAATTATTTAGTTTTACTTAATTATAAACGTTATATTGTAGTGGTTTTATACTTTATACCCACCATATTGAAGTCAGAATAGGATAAAATGTATTTTGTCCTGATACTAATTTAAATTTTTGGTTTATAACGAAAATAGTTAACACTTTACTATTGATTATTTTCTGATGTGAAAATACGTCTTATGACGCTTTGCTGCTACGAATAAGCTTATTGTCCTGAATTATTGTAAACCTCACATCTTGTATTGTATACTAGCCTATGCCCGCTACTTCGTCCGCGCGTAACTATTCTCAATATCTAGAATTTTAAGCGGCGTATCAATATGAAACAAACGCTTTATTTTAAGTTGCACGTTCTGCAGTACAATTGTGAAAATCTAATCAAATCCACTTAGCAGTTTTTGCGTGATGCGCGTACAAACATATAGAAAGGCAGAAATTGTATTAAAGATCGTTTCGGCTTTTATAGGTTCTAAAGACATCTCCACAAGTTTTTCCTTTAATATCTCCTTCGGTTACAGTTTTGTTATATTTATAGATATTTCTATTCCTCGTTCTTTATATACATACCTACGTAAATAATATTTCGTGTACATTTTTACTATTAAACTGGAATTATGGAACGTAGGATAAAATAAACGAAGATAAATCTGCCTACTCCAGTTTTTAACGTAATAAGTGAGCTTGATGCTAAAGATTAATTTAAATCGTAGTTATCCTTTAGGTCAATCAAATATTTAATTTTGCGAAAAAGCTAAGCTTAAATAGTAGGTACATACTTATTATTTCAGGAGTGTTAAAAGCTTTTTTTTCAACAGATGTCACGTCTAGACCTCGTTATCTTTGGAGCCACGGGTTTCACGGGGAAGAAAGCCGTGGAGCGACTAGCTAAAGGGGGCAAGCATTACGACGGTGTCACATGGGGCGTGGCGGGCCGCTCGCAGAGCAAACTCGAGTCGCTGATGGCAGACGTCTCTAAAATTGCAGGTAACCTTGTTAATCACTTAGAACTTATCGCAGACACATGGGTTTCACAGGGAAGGAGGCTGTGGTCATCTCTTCAAGGTGGGCGTGCATATACCGACGGATTGGGCCGCTGACAGATTAAACTAGTTGCTAATGGTCGAAACCTAGTTCCTTAAATTGCAGGTTAACTTACTAATTTTATAAAAATAATTTTCAATCGTTTTTTACTCAATTTTTTATCTGTATTTATTCTTAAAGCATTTTCAGTGGAGTTCACAATACCTGCGGTTTTTGACCTGACGTTATCAACTATCTTTGTATATTTATGATAAAAGTTAATTTGCGACATCAAGTCGCGATCGCGGGGATGTGATTTATTTAATGAAATGTAGGTATCCAACTGTATGAAACGTAGTTATCGGCGGGTTTTCATTTTAAAAAATCGATAGAATCGAAGGGCGTAGTATACACGTACCTACATTCTACCACAGATAACCTATTATAGTTACAACGAGGACATTATAATATAGTTCAATAATATATTTGCTCAGTACCAAAATATTACCTATATTTGGTATGGAGCCACTACTTTGTAGTGGTATGGAGCCACTACTTGTAGTGGTGTGGAGTTTGCTGCTTGCTTTGTTAGTCTGCAGCATGAATGGGCCGGCCCGTCCGGGGCAGTACCACACTCCCACAGAAGACCGACTGTTTTAAAGATCTAAGCATACATAGGGACAGATAGCAGAAAGGGTTTTTTTTTATGTAAGAGGGAGGCAAACGAGCAGGCGGGTCACGTGATGTTAAGTGATCACCGCTGCCCATAGACAATTGCAACACCAGCAGGGTCACAGAAGCGTTGCCGGCTTTTAAAAAGCCCCCGCCCTCCCCAACTGGGGGGCGTAATTTGTGTTATACTAGTATAATAAAATGTTATACACCACGTATCAGTCAATCACACTAACTTACTACTTACTAATCGATGATACTAGGCAGATAGCATATACTTAGATGTTAAAAACTGTTGTTAAAATAATGTAGAGCAATCGTCAATAAAAAAAATCAAGGTTTTTCATTGAAGTACACCAAATTTCGCCACTTTTGAATCGTCATCTTACTATTTATTTATTGTAAAGCTACAAACTACCAGCGTTTCGGAACGACCGCTACTGACCGCTACGGGCTAAAAGAAATTCAACTCAGCAGTAAACGCATCACAATAAATGTTTATTTCCAAATGAGTAGATACGAAAAATAAACAATTACAACGAATTACGAACTAAATACTAAATTCATTATCTCTCAGTGAACCAGGAAAAATATTTGTTTGTGTATTCTTGTACTTTAAACTCTTTCGGCACAGACATACAAGAACTCATATTATTAATATTATAAATGAGAGAGTAAGTCTGTATGTCGCTTTCACGCCTAAACTACTTAACCGATTTGGATGAAATTTGGTATGGAAATAGTTTGAGATATGGGAAAGGACATAATCTACTTTTTACCGCGAGACAACAACACATTCCCATTGGCAAACATTACTTTTCTGGTGGGCCGATTGTAATGCAGTGAGCCATCATATGAGTATGTATGTAATGTCATATTGTAAGTACGACGTTCAAAATTAAGCTACTGCCTAAAGAAACTATCTGATGCGGACGAAGTCGCG
>JADGIL010026461.1:563-12378 GCA_020352625.1 Cactoblastis cactorum | reverse complement strand
TAAAAACCAGTAACCTCACCAAGTCTCCTAGTTTAGGAAGCGGAACCTGGGTACTTAAACGTCACTGCTGAGGCTGCAACCAGGATAACGCTCGGATAAGTAAGCCCCATATATATGCATTTATTATTTCCAGGGGTTCTTCCGTCGGAGCATCCAGAAGCAGATAGAATATCGCTGCCTGCGCGACGGCAAGTGCTTAGTGATCCGTCTGAACAGGAACCGCTGCCAATTCTGTCGATTCAAGAAGTGTCTCGCGGTCGGCATGAGTCGGGACTGTGAGTATTGAGACTTATTTTCGACGTATTGAACGAATGTAAAAAGCGATGGGAGTATGTCGAGACCGTATAAAAAGGACGGATGTAGTCTATGCCTATCCATTTATGGGAAATGGGCGTGTTCATAGTCGTGTAGACTAAGAAAGGATTTTTGGAAATTCCACCGAAAAAGGTGAAATGGGTGCATAACTTTTATATGAAAGTAAGCAGGCGAAGCCGCGATCAAAAGCTAGTTAAGAATATAGGTACAGATCTCATATCATTCAAACAACTTACAGATACTTTTCAGTGTTACAAATCGGAAACATTATTCAGAAGCTAGGCCTTTACAGATTATTGTTTAGCTATTGATCATATCATGTTGAAAGGCATGTGTGTACATGTGTATTAATTATCTATAACAAATAATGTAGGTACAGTCGAAATTTTATTCTTAAAATAAATTTTTTTATGGTTTTCTAGATCCGCATCGAATGTTACCTCAATATAATCGGTTTGTTTTTTAAGAGATTTTTAAAAAATCATCTCCGAACTATCAAATCACGAAACTTCCCAAAATAATCATTAGATTAAGAGTCAGCTAAATAAATTTATTTAAGAATTGATAACTCTAGTATACTTACTTACTATCTAATGCGATCCAATATTTCTATTTACGGTGTTTTTTTATGCGGCTTCACAAATCTTCTATGGCGTCATATCAAAAAAAAATATTTCGAATGAGAACTTCACGTTTACGATTCCCTCACATTTTTATGAGGCTCTCAAATAAGTCTTTAATTTATTTTCAACCCTTCCATACAGCCAGACTACTCAAATCGTTAGATTATTATATTTCCAATATCAGGGGCATTATATATCAATATCTAAAGAAGTCGAGTATTTCCTTTTATCGAAAGAAAATAGTCTATATTTATATAGAGACTTTCCCCTCTATCATCTAATCTAAAAATCCGATAGGTCTCTTCAACGCCCGAGTGAATCCAGTATTGGTATCTTGGGCTACCCTCCTAAACTCGTCAATTGAATCGGTCGGATACTTGTGTTGCCAAACCTTATAACCTTATATAGGATTTTGTAGAAAATCCTCATTTCCTCAATCCTCAATGTATTTGAACCATGGCGTGACGCGTGGCTGAATTATGAATAATGCAATAATTATAAGAGACTGACACCCGCAGTCAAACTGCATAAGCAGCTTTGCAGGGCATTTTTATAGAAATTATATTGTCTTAATAAATAAAATAAATATTGTGATTATAATATATAATCTATTTCATTTCCGTCAGAATCCATTTTATTTTAGTAACATTATATTATGAATGCGAAAATTTGTGAATATGTGCTTATATGTTTGTAGATATTTTAACCAAAAACTTCTAAACAGATACAGTACTCAAATAGCACACAAATCAAATCGGGATAAGATTTTGTATCAAAATTCCAAAGGGAATAAAACTGCGGGGCGAAGCTAGGGTATATACGGTATATACATACATATGTATAAAGCGTGCTGATATGGTCACACGCTATGACGGGAACAGTGATGTGACCCGTCATCTTTAATATTGCACATTCTGTTCAGTGCTGGTACACTGCGTTTTCAACACCATTTATCGTCAACATACGTAATATTATAATAATTACTGCTCTGAACAGCATTTAAGCCAAACTACATACATATAAAAATTCACATTAATAATAATTGTTAAGTGTAAAAAAATTGTTTCTTAGAAAATCCTAACATTGAAGAAATAAAACATTCAAACGCATTTTTCCATACAAATACTAAATTACTTCTGGAACACTGCTGAGAAAATAAATAAATAATAAGCAAAAAGAAACTCGTACAATTTTGGAAGATTTAGAAGGGCTTGAATTAAATTTTAAAAGATTTTTGTTTATAATACCATACAGTAAAATTCACGAGTCTAAATTTAATATACAAAACCCCCTGTGACGATATTTTATCCATACTTATTTAGAGTAATTACACTACTTTCATTCGTAACTGCACTAACTATACTTATAAATAAATATATAGATATAAAATTTTCCATCAGCCTGACTGTAAATCCAAACCGGCACTTCTTGTGTAGCGGACCAGTATGTTAATCATTACGCCACGGGGGTTGCAACACGCGTTCTAATTCACACCTCACAATAAACTACAAATATAGCTATTTAAAAAAAAATCACATTACTAAAAACAATAAAATCTTGAAATGTATTATTTACCTTGTCATTTAATATATAACTAAAAAATCCTTAATAGAATTAGCAGTGCGTCAAACAATTTACGTCCCAGGTGAAGGCTTCCTGCTGCACTGCATATTGCATACGCATCACTTAAGCGGCCCATGCTAGATCAACGCCCGAATGTAATATACGGTTACACCTATTTTCCAATTGAATAGATGAGCCCTGTGTTCGATTTATGCACTCAGTTCGTTACTTGCATCGATCCAATTCGTTTGTGCATACTGCAAACTGTCGTTATTAATGAGGTTTCCTTCGCCAGCCGTGAGGTACGGACGGGTTCCAAAGCGCCCACGAGAGACAGTCAACCAGGAAAGCATGCAGGATCTGGCCAGGAACCTGACTGTGCAGCCGCCTGTACCAGGGCTGGAGGAGGTGGACCCGGAGAACATCCACCAAGTCACCAAGGAGCTGGCGAAGCTGATCACGGCGGCCCACCTGAGCAACAACACCTATACTGAAGAATTGAGACACACGCTGCAGCATCATGCTATCGTGCTCAAAGTAGACGATTCTGATAATGAAGGTATATTTTTTATTTTAATAATTTATTTGCAGGTAGTTACTGAAAAAATTTTTGTCGAACCGTGTGCTCGTTTGGCAAGGTAAGTATTATTACAAGTCTAGTATTATACCTCTATAATCTGTGGTGTTATCAAATATCCAATTTTTGTCGAACCGTATGCTCGTTTGGCAAGGTAAGTATTATTGCAAGTCTAGTATTATACCTCTATAATCTGTGGTATTATCAAATATCCATTTTGAACGACCTGGTGACTGTACTAAGATATAGGTCATATGTTGGGCGATGAACTATGAATTGCGTCGTACCTATCTACCCTTTAGTCGGACGGTAAATGCCGGATGACTTCGAAATTGTTAGAGGTGTAGAGATTGCATTGTTTAATTTTTGCCTAGAATACGCAAAATGCATTAAGTATATTTATATATTTGGATTTCAAAAAAATAAAATAACTAAGTACTTAGTTACAATAATATTAAGTCAAGTTATATTTAGAAATAAATACAACTTAAATTCATTGACATTGTCTTAAATAATCTTTTTAAACATTTTAAATAATCAAATCCGTTAATCTGATATAAGTATTTTGAATTTCACATAAGAAATTAAAATTGCATTTAGCAAACATAATGCATAATATATATTTGCCATCTAAATTCACCTGAACTGAAATACTACTATAAAAATTTCATGTTTATTTTACCAGCTTCAGTACAAATAAAGAAAAAAATTAAATCCAATAGTAGTTTTCGGACCTATTCCTTCATAATTTAATTTACTTTATTCCTTTATACTCTTATTATACTAACTGCCCCGAGTCCACTTAGTTGGGCGTTAATTATAAAAGAACAAAGTAAAAAAACATTACCTCTTTATAAAGTGGTGTACAACAGTAAAACCACACTTATCATATATTCAACATCATAGTATTCAAATATCAAGTTCATAGCTATTTTGTTTTCAGTTCTGTGACGATGAATTTGTTTACTTGGTTTTTTTCGGCCCATTTTTTTTTAAATTTAGAAAAACTCTGATACATTTTATTTTTTATATGATTATTTTTGTTAAAGAGCATTCGTGTCAAATTTGAATTCAATCGGTAAAGATTTCTTTTCCATACACCCTTTGACACCCTTTTTCACCCCTTTAGGGGATGGTGACTGTAAAATCCTTTCTTATCTGAGCACTACGTGACAACTGCCCAAATTTTAAGTTTATAGCTTCTGTGGTTTGGGCTGGGCGTTGATGAGCCAGTCACCCTTGTTCTTTTATAGATATATATAGATACCTAAATATTCAATAAAATAAAATGTAAAATAGAAGATCTGAACTTAGTTATCTCGTCCAAGATTTGTTCAAAGTCAGAGAAGTCGTAGTACTTGAACAATTTATTTCTTGCGACGGAAATGAGAAACGAGCGGAACCCGGACTACGAATAGACGCGGAGCAACCAAGATAACGTTCGGAGATGAAAGAAGATTCAATAAAGAGTCTGCGCGTGAAGGTTCTCGCAAATCGAGACCCAGTTGTACCGTGGTACCTATTTACTCCTAGATAGAATTGCCCTAGTTTTGAGCCTGAATCGGATGTCGGTGCATTTGAGAATTGACGCGCTATTTTTCGTCCATTATGCAGTTGGCGACATATATGTATATGTATTTGCTGTGAAACATCTTAAATATTTTTGCAATACTTTTCATTTCGTAATTTCGCACGTTTTCAATTTTATCATACAATGTTATAAATTTTTTTTATCTTTCTTGATTACAACTAATAGCAAAATCCGAAGCTAGACTCGCGATTTTTTTATATTAATTAATCCGAAAAAAAAATCTCTAAACTCTGAAACGGGACGTAATATTATGTGATTGGATTAATTTCGGTTACGGCAACCACTTTAAAGATTTTGTGGGGTGTTGACAATAATTTGAGCTTGGCATAATCTGCCCTATTTGAGCTTTTAAAGTTTTAAAAGTAATAAGTATTAGTAAAAATAATACTTATTATAGCAATCTTAAATTCATTTCATTTTTATTAAAATAAAAATGAAAGGTTAAATATAACGATAATTATAGAAAGATCGATTCGGCGAATTTATAGATGTTTTAAAGTTTCTTACATTATTACCGTCTCTTACTTCTATCAATTCATATAAATAATTAAATTATAACAAATAAGAATTTATGCCAAGTGGTCGCTAGTAGAAATTAAATAATATTAAGTTTTAATGTGAAGGTAGCGGCGGGGAGGAAGCAGCGAGCTCGACCACGGACCGGGTGACCGACGTGCGCTCCGTGCTGTGGTATAACGTGGCTCTGCGCATGACCCCCGCTGTGCAACAAGTGGTGGAATTCGCCAAGCGCTTACCAGGCTTCCACAACCTGCCGCAGGACGACCAGCTCATCTTAATCAAGGTCAGAGATTATCCCATTAGATTCCCCTCGTCGGAAATTCTTTATTCATCTCAAGCAATTTTTATTATTCTTACTTCTGACATAATATACTCGTACAATAATTGAAAAACGAGCGTGTGTTTTCTATTATTATAACACCCCGCGGTATGCACTGCATTGCTGTATTACAGGCTTTGCATTCATATTAATCGGCTTAATAAAATATTATCTGAATGACGAGACGAAAAACAAAAAAGTAATTTCTCTCGTTTATTTATTAGGCAAGATAGAAAAACTGCCTAATTAGAATCCAAATTCTCCGACACTTATACATTTCGAAGAATCCATTTAGTTGACTTACAATTTGCGAGGATTTTGTTCAAGATCAATCCAAATAAAAGGCTAATGGAGAGGAGAATAATAAGTAATTTTCTCGGAATACGTGAAATATATACGCCAAAACAACTTTGTAATGAGAATTGAGAGAAAAATATTTTTACTAAGAGTTTTTGGTTTAGTATTATTTACATACTTAACTACCTTTTCTGATTTACTTTGTATGAGCTTTAATGATATACTGGAAGATAAAAAAATAAATTTAATTACATAAGTATAGTTACATTATAAAAATAATAAATTAGACAACATATAAAAACCTTTTTTTTATGTAAAGACAAAATCCATGTTAAATATAACTGCTAAGCGAAATTACTTCAAAACGTGATCCAGCGAATGCTGTTTTATTTATTCACCCCTATCACTTCTGCTTGCGTTCCAAAAACTTTTGTGTAACCTTATTTATTTAGCATATTATATATAGATAGATTTTACGATCTCATATTAAAGAAACCTTTCAATTAATTATGTATCTAAAAAGTTAAGATGTGGCATTATCCTGTACAAAATTGCTGGATCCCGACTCTGGATTGATGTTTTGTGAGTGGTACATATTTAAGCTGGGAGGAGTCCAATACTTGGGCACCTGCCTGTCATGGGGTTTCAGCAGCTGCTCGCGAGCGAAAATATATATGTATAAGTAAGTATGACTGTATGTGCTACAGTATGTTTATGTCAGCAGCTGGGCTTCTTCGAGGTGTGGCTGACTCGCGCTTCACGTCTCTCCTCCGTGGACACCATCGTGTTTGATGACGGCACTGCTCTTTCAGCTTCGCAGATTGGCATTGTGTACGATGTAAGTATGTAATACATTTACAGAAATTGAAAAAAAAGAACTAGTTTATTTCGGTATGATTGACATTATGGCATAACAATGTATACGTATGTATATCAAGTCATCCATATCATATAATAATAAACTTACATACAATAAATTTGTATTATAATTTGGTATTTGTCTTACATATAATAAATTTGTAACTCCCCAAATGGGGAGGGCGGGGATTTTTATAGGTTGGCAACGCTTCTATAACCCCGTGGATGTTACAGTTGTCTATGGGCGGCGGTGATCACATAACATCGCCTGCTGGTTTGCCTCGCTCTTAAAAAAGAATATAAAACTCAGCTATGTCATGGGAGTTATTTAAGAAAAAATATATAGGGGTTATATATACCTATATATTTATGAGGGATATAATTTATTGAAAACGAGCAAGAGGCTGACAAGATATTACAGTATTCAGTGGTCGAACGAAGTCGCGGACTCTAACTAGTATAAAATAATTCCTTCCAAGTTATTTTCTTTTCAAATATTGTATTGTATAGTGCGTATATTTTTGTAAAGTAACGATCATTATAGTTCATAACAAGAGAACTTAAGACTTGGCTCCTAAATAATCTTCCCACGTAAGCTCCGCCCACTTTCCCTGCCTCCCCGCAACTACACGCATACATAGCACACAAGCTCTAGGTAAAAAAATAAAATTATGGAACTCTGTCTGTGTGATTTTTGCTTATTTATTTTTAACTTGTACAGCCGCCGTTTGCCGCTGGGATGCTGCGCTACGTGCGTACTCTGCTGAAGCTGAAGATCTCCGAGGAGGAGATGGCGATGTACACCGGCACCCTGTTGTTGTGTCCGCAGCGGCCTAATCTAGCTGACCCGGAGCTCGTGTCCAACATGCACCGCTCTGTCACAGAGGCTTTTCATCATCATGTAAGCTACACAATAAAAAAAAAAGAAATAACCCNNGGGTTATTTCTTTTTTTTTTATTGTAACTTATGCCTCTTTTTATGAAAAACCTACCTTTGTCAATTTGTCAGAATCAGAAGCGGCGTCATAAAGGTACGGTTAGACATTCGGTATTACGGCTTTTAATTTTAATAGCCTGAGTTTTTTTTTTACTTTTTACGCAAAATTATATTAAAATTGAACTTAAATTTGCTATTCCGCAGATTACCTTGGTATAAAAAGGAAAGACTTTCAAAAAGTAAAAACATATTTATACTTAGTTAAAAACATTATGCAAATAAAATAACATTGTGTATATTTGTGTTAATTATTGGGCCAATATCTGAAATGTAATAAGAAAAACCTACTTTATTTTATTTATAGACGAACGTAGGCGATAACAAAGTTCAGGATGAGAATCTAAGAAAACCTAATTGGGAGCTTATTAGCTAAAATTCTTCAGTGAAGAATTGAAGATCTAATTTCCTTATTTGTTGAATTCATACAAAAGATGAGTTTATATGTTTGTTGAGACACGTGATATTTTATAACCAATTTGTTTACAGCAAGCCATGACCACCGGAAGCCAGGCTGAAGCCATCGCTCGCCTCAACATCTTCTCAAGCGCCATGCAAGACGTGCGTGCCCTGGGCATTCGCCACAACGACCTGCTGCGCTGGTGCCGAGAACACTGGCCGCGCCTCGTGCTCCCGGCGCTCTTCTCCGAGATCTTTGACATCCCCAAGTTGGAGGAAGACGAGGCCAACGACCCGGAACGTTACGGCGAGCCGTCCCATGCTGGGACCACCAACTAAACTCATCTTTTTAACCCAATCTTCTCATTTTAAGGTTGGGTCTCGGTGCTATACCGTACTCTTCATGACTCAAAACTAACGTTCTAAGTTTCAATTGGACATTCAAATGTATACGTTTTGTTTTTGTTTCAATTTCAATGACTGCTGAACTTTTAAAGGAAACCCGGCACGAGTTGATGGGAGTTATCGGATGGTTTGTGATAGAAAATTCAAAGCGCAATAATGTGCTGAATTTTATAATGTATATGTGATATTGATTGGGAAGATTTCATTTGGTGATGGGATCTATAACTGTACACGTATAACCTAGGAATAAAGTCATAGCGACTCGTCCGTAGAATAAAGTCCGATATGTTCTGTTGAAAGATTTTTTATAAGAGGTCAAAGAAGTTTTTAACTAGTGTTATTCTGAACTGTTACTTATTAGGGTATATTAATGCCCCAACCTAATAAATACTTACTAGCATATATTTACCTAATATCTATTTATTTCACGAGATTGTAAGTCCCATTTCCACAAACATTTTATGACGGAACAGTGGGGCACATAATAGGTATCTTATTTGACAGAGACATCCAGATCAAGATACTTTCTATTTTTAGATTAGTAATTTCTTATCAGAATTATTTTTCCTTTATATGTCCTATGTGAATAACCACCTACTGCGTCAAAAAACATTTCTAGTAATATTGTATAGTTACATCAATATATCGTACTTTGCGAAATATAATGGATATTATTTCAAGAATGTTGAAAAACGAATGAAAGCTAAGTGAATTTCACAAAAACGGGTTATTTCCATCGGACAGTGATCCAAACGACCAGCGGCCGTTGCGGCAACGCTACCCTCGTTGTTATTTGATCACTTAGAGCGTTTTTGTGCGGAGCTGATATTATAATAGATCTATCGTTATTAGATTCTATTGTTTATGAAATTAAATATGAACCGAAAACTAATTACGTACATCTACTTATTAATTAAATCTTTTTTGCAATGTGATCAATCACATCGGACTCTGTTCTACGGATAAGTCGATAGTAGGAATAATTTAAATTTTACCTATAAATATATACACAATATAGCCGTTCAATAATCATACGTAAAATAATAAATAAATCTTCGTCACTAAAGTATTGCATAATAGATGTTGGCAGTATGTAGTTGATTTTAGTCAATATGTCTCTTTTTAGTTAAAATAACAACCTGCTTTAATTTGATATCTGCGATCTCATTTTTTTATGCGTAATTTTACTTCGACCCGAAATTTTGATCAGTTGTAAATTAAATTCTGTACAACATTCATGGTCTTGGCACGGAAAAATATAGTCTTGGCAAGGTGTGGGCTGTGATGTGCTGAAGATCGCTGTAAGGTTACGAAAGGTTTTGCGTGGGCGTGTTGAAAAGAAAAAAAGTCATTTTTCACCATACTTGACTTTGCCTCTAATAAATGGCTATTAAAACCTTTTTTCCAACTAAATGTTCTATTTCCCAAATACGCGTTTCACATTCTTGTATTTGTTATTTTTGTGAAGCGATCTATATTTGTAATTTTAAGTTAGATTTAACTAACGTAGACACAATAATCGTGCAAGTATTGATTATACAAGTTCATTTATATATTTGAACTAAATAAATAAATATATTATGTCATGTACGACATCATATCATTGTCAAAACTTTCTTCTTATCCGAGTGTTATCCCGGCTGCTTCCACAATAGTGACGCTTCACAGGCCGGGGTCACAAGGCACACGCTTGACTACTGGACCTCGGAAGCAGTCAATATTGTCAAAAATATCTGAAAATAAATATTAGTAGTAATAATACGTACTAGCTCAAAACGAAAAAAAATAATACATGATATATAACAAGTTAATATGCATTTGTAGAAAACTAAGTTGTCTGTGTATATTCCATGTTTAAACTTTATAATTAAGTATATCGTTACTTTATATTTAATTATTTCAGCATTTATTATTACTATTTTTTTATATTTTGGTGAGGCGAAATAGACAGCAGACCGAATGACATTTGACATTTACATTTTGCAAATAATAATAAATTTATCAAGCCAAGAGTCTTTTAAAAAATTTAAAAATTGAAAGATCGTCATTAGGTGGAATTTACTCGAAATGGAAATGTGAAAGGGACAGGGGATTTAAAGAAAAATTGAAAAAAAACTTACTTTAAATCCACAATAATGATATAATGGCATCGTCAAAAAATAAACATTATCAATTTTAGCCTTAAGATTTATGTTTTGCTCAACTTTGGCGGTGGTGGTTCTCATTTATGGTGGTATTTTTCTGACGTATGTCTGTAATATGGTCGGGTTATATACCAAACCGAAATTATTCCATGGACTTTTAAGATAAGACAGTAAGACATTTAATTTGAATCAGATCTCAATAACATAGATATTAGATCTATTTATGACAATAACATCTGTATATAAAGGCGAATATATAAAAAAATATTTTATTGGTTTACATAATTTGGCCTATTGACGAAAATGCCTGAAATGTATTCATGTTGATGATCAACGCCCTATAAGAATTAACAGTATATACGTAAAAAAAATACTGGGAAAATACATAAAAGTTAATAAATAAAAACGGAACGGCATCTCGTTCATTTGACTTCGGAAATCTTCTGACTTAAATAGCGACCAAGAAGAAAATATTTTTGTTGGTTTTAAAACTTAATTTTATTTACTAATACCGAGTAATACCGGTCGTTAGAGGTAACCAAGAGAAAGCATAGAACCTTATGCAGCCAGTAGACGGTGTGGAACAATCCTAATCATTCTACCAAATCAGGCAAACTACTTTAATTTTTCTTATGCTTTATTATAAATGCCGTATGGATTCGAATCAATAAAATATGTTTTATCGTATCCAATGGCGAGATACATCAATTTTGTGTTCATATTATTCATAAGCGATCGGCAATGAAATACAAATTGACGCTAACATTCTTATAGATCTGTTTTATATAGCGGTCCTTTGTAATCTAAGAATGCTTAGCATCTCGTAATTAGTATCAATTATTTTCAAAAGCTGTTCCCGGGAGACAATATAATCTCTCGTGAATCCTTAGAAGAAGTCATAATTGAGTTACACTGAATCGTAGCTCTTTAAACGTGTAAATTGTCACATAAACGAATCCAGCGCCCCTTTGAAATAAATAATGGCTCACATGATTTTTTTTAATGTCAGAGGGAGGCAAGCGAGCAGGCGGGTCACGAGATGTTAAGTGATCACCGCCGTCCATAGACAACTGCAACACCCGCGGGATTACAGAAGCATTGCCGGCCTATAAAAACCGGCAGAGAAGTTGGGCCTCCGGCTCTCCCACTCACCGGACGGAGCATGGCGGCTGATAGCTGCCATTCAGGCGGTCTTTTGTGGGAGTGTGGTA
>JADGIL010026452.1:0-12258 GCA_020352625.1 Cactoblastis cactorum | reverse complement strand
TGACATCCACGTCGAAATTACAAGATTTGTTTTATAGAAAATTATACTCTTGATCAGAATAAAATATGACTCCCTTACATAAGGTTTTTTATTAGAAAATGCATGAAATTTTCTCCTTGCTCCGTAATTTTGGCCCAACAATATTTATTCCCTGTAACCTTGAGGGCGCGTCGCGGGTCGTGTTGTGGTCGCCCACGCCTCAGCTGATCGGAGTCGAGGATTGCCCTCAAATGTTGCTAGCCGAGTTTCTGGTCTCGTTCCGGGTTTTCATATTTATTTGCGGAATGGAAAATAAAATGGCGTAAAATTAAATTTTTTAAGGTGACTTTGGCCGTGATATTGAAGAACCTTTAATTAGGTTATTTAGTTACTACGCTTCTCCTACTTAATATAAGTCTTGAAGATTTTTAGAGCTTGTTTATATTATTTATTAATTTATTTATTGCAAACATACATTATTACATGAATTTCCAAAGTACTATAATCTAGTCCACTAGATTAAACATATTATATTTTGTCAAATCAAAATTAAAAATATTTATTCAGAAATTAGATTCTTAATAGGCTTTTCACGTCATTAATAATTAAAAATTTAATCTTAATCAAGCTATAGACTATCAGCACTTCGAAACGACCACTGCTGTGAAGAAATGCCCAAAGAAATCAAGCAGTTTTTCAGTTTGACTTTGAGACATACGAGTGTTTTAAAACAGTTCCGTGTTTCCCTTTCGAGGTACGGAATCTTAATAAAGTATGACCTCGCTGATTTCTGGGCAGGAAACAGTTCGTGACGGCGCTGTAATCTACTCTTTAAGAGTGTCTCGATTCGCCTTCGTGTTCAGCGGCAATTCATCAACTGAACAGCGGCCATCTATCGCGATCGTTCTGACTTTTTCGGCAGTAGTCCGACTAATATAGAAAACATTAAAAATGGCTAGTTGTAGATACTTCAATTAATTTATTTATAATAAGTGAGATAGATAGATTAAAAATGAAATAAACGGACATAATATAACATCTCGATATAGTCACCTTTCTAACAAAAGAATTATCCAAATCGGTTCACTCGTTTGGGGACAAAATATAATAAATATTTTTTTAAAGATGGTCTGTATGATTAGAAATGATTTTATTGCCGTTTTTTTTTTAAAGTAATCCTTTGGGTTCCGATTTCGAGTCCAAATGGCACTAGGTTGGCATTTTTTATCATATATATTTTTATTACATAAAATTGTCCTATTTTTCTAAATATTAAGATGTGATAATGAAGTTGTAATTTTTGTAGAAATAAGGTATATTATTTTCACCAGTATTTTGGTATTAAACTGAAAGAAGATTAAAAAAGCATAAAAAACATAATAATATCAAAGTAAATAAATATATAGGGATAAATTACATAGATTGAAGTAAGTAAAGTAATCTCGAGATGTGCGGATACTAAATCAACGATGCTACATCTTATAATAAACAAACATCTAACATCCAGATCAATCAGAAAAAGGTAATTTTCCATCATGACCTGACCGGAGTCGAACCCGTGACCTCCTGATAGTAGAAGAGATTAAAACACCTCTAGACACGAATTTAAACGACTATGTTAAACCCCAAACACAAATATGTGACAAATTTATAAATTAAACCACAAAAATAATGATAATGTAATCTTGTTTCGTACGCTTAGTTAAGAAAATAATACAGATTAATATAGCTGTAAGCTCTTACACGTGTATATACGACAAACAAAATGTTGTTATAAGACTCGAGGGCTGTTTGGGCGGACTTGGAAAACAAACATACACAGGCACGCGTTGCTAAAACAACAAAGCTTATCGAGGCTACCTGTGACATTATACTCTATGGCGTAGTTATTTATTGACATGACTGGCACGTCATAATTTCGATTAAAAGCGAAGACAATTAAAAAAAAATATGTGTTTTTAAAATTGTTTCTTTTTTCGAATTTCAATTTATTCGAATGTCTTTTTTTTTTTGAAAGTTCGGCGCAAATGAGCTGTCGGATCATGTGATGTAAGTGATCAGCGTCGCCCATAGATACCTGCCATAACGGTTGGGGGAGTCTAGAGTTTTAATAAGTAAGAATGAAAATTATTCGACAATAAATAAACTATCGAATAATTCGTGTCAATATTTTTTTTAGATTTAATTGTAATAATAGACCGTGTCTACGTAATATTTTCATCACATTATCTAGTTTGTTTAGTTGAACGCACTTATTTTGAGTATATTATTGTTTCAATAAAAACAATATTTTAGTTTTAGACAGTCCATTTATCGAGTTTAGTTTAGTCTTTATTTTTTTTCTCCTCTCTCTGTTATTGTTATTTTTTATTTGTTGTTATAATTTTAAACATTTGTGGGAACCAATATTGCTGAGTTTCTTTTGGCGTATTCTTCTCAGTAGTGTTCGATCCGAAATGCTGGTAGTATGTAGCTTCGCAATAAATAAATAAGATGACGATTCAAAAGTGCCCACATTTGGCCTATTTGAATAAAAAACTATTTGATTTTGAGAAAGGGCTATAAGCTACTAATTATCCGGTAATACTTACGGGAATGGCAGTAATGTACTAGGTGAAACTGGATGAATAAAAATATGTATTTTGACTTTTGACCTTGATAGTTTTAGGGATCAGCTAATGTGATTTGCAGTTAGCGTTGCCAGACGTCTGGATAAAGCTTAGCGTAGGAATGCTTTTTGATTGCGTGTCCGGCCAAAATGAACGGTGTCCGGCTTTTTACATTTTTCAAATGAGCGATTTTTTTTTGTCGTTTTTGAATTTTTTTGTCGTTCATACAATATAATTTTTTTATCCTCAATAAAGTAGGGTGTCCGCCCTTTGTACCCATATGTCCGGCTAAACTGGCTGATCTGTCCGACTTGAGCAATTGAATGATTTTGACAAATTTGGTATTCCAGTTACAAAAACCTTCCTCATTTAACTGGCACTCAACCAGGCAAGTTAGTGGGCGAAGATTCAGTAGACTTTTCGCTATTTGCCGATATCATAAATCATTTTAATGTATGTAGCAATCCATTACTTTTCGTAAAAATTCTTAGCAGATACAACAATTAACACAATGACATGGTTGCGATTGGATTTCGTTTTTTTTTCAGGTACTCTTTCAAGTCTATATTTAATAAACATTTGTACATAAAGCTACAGACTACCAGCATTTCGGATCGACTACTGCTGAGAATAAATACCGAAAGAATGAACGAAAGATTATCTATTAAATCTTTTTTTTTGTATAATATTGTTGTACAGGTATACAAGTCCAGATTGAATGACTGTGGTGCGGCATTTTCAATGTCATTAGCAGAGTTGAGCCCCAGATGTGAATTTTCCATGCAAATGGTATGTAGGGTAGTGGTACCGCATCCAGCAAGTGACGCAGCGCCGCAGTGCGGCACCAGCGCGTCCGCCGCGGCACACCGCGCGCTACTGAGCGCTGCCCGCCGATCCCGCCCTTGAATCTTTGTGAATTTTTCAAACCATAAATTCGTCATTGTCAAGCTGAGGAATTCGTGCATTCAGCCATGCAGCTCTATCTCTATCAATTTACATAAATTGCATTTGGAACGCTCTTAAACTTATTTAAGGATCGTGTCGTTCCGTTAACATGTAAATTTTTAAATCCATAAATTGGTTTTTGAAAAGTCAAGGAATTAGTTTAATTTTAAACGTGGCGACTCACAAGGATTATTTCCGTTGCAATTTGAGTTTTTCAAACCGCAAAATCGTCGTCGATGTGCTTAGGAATTTCTGCATTAAGCCATGCTTATTTTTATAACTTCAGGGTTTTATAGATATGATGACTTAGTTGAGAGATTAATATTCCACAACTAATACATTATTTGTACATTTTGTTAGAAAAAACTAGATTACATCTATAGGTTAAAGTGTGGTCTTCGAGTCTTGGGATTTTGAGCACTTTATACCCTGTAAGGCATTAAACATGATACTGCATCTATATTTAATTCCATTATTCAAATATGTCGAGTGACATTGGTTTAATCAAGACAAAACATAGTTTGACAAGCCTTCTTCTCGTAAAGTTTTAGAGTTCATTTTTAAAGTATATTTTGCATGGAAGAGTGCACAAATAATCGCTTAGAATTCCCATAAAATAATAAATAGGACGCAATGAAGCGATGCTCATTGGAAAAGGCAAATCACGTGATTATGACACGGGATAACGTCGAGGGTGAAGTCAAGAAAAGGTTTTACACGCCACTGGGTTTTCAGACGAGCGGCTGCCGAGTCAGCCCCGTGATAGGCTTGGAAATTCACGGGAAGAAATTTGGTCCGTTGAATTTAGTATTTATTATGTACAGTCTCAGTACAATTCTGAGGTACACTTCACAGAAAAATTAAACAAACACGTTTTAGTTTAACATCGTAATTTATATGCATGCATATAGGACCATACAATTTAATGTAATATATGACCATACATGTAATGACATTACATTTTTTACAATTTAACGCCTTGTATTTGTATATTCCTTGGGTATCATAGGATAGGTATTTGTTAATGATGAAGAAGTTCCTTAAACAGATTTTTATTATAGTAAGGAACCGTTCGTGCTCGAGTCCGACTCGCACTTAGCCGTTTATTTTTATTTTGTGGAGTAGAAACCGCGTTCTGCACCGCAATTATTTTCTGGATGTTTACAAAATTTAATAGCGGCTATGATCCCACTTTATGCCTAGCCGATAGCGGTCCCCTTGACCTGGCCACTACTTTTCAAATGTCAAACATTATATGGATCCGGAAATCAATAATTAAGGGTTTTCAAAAGTATGCAAGTGAATAATTTGTTCAGAACCAACTCGTGCAGAAATAACTGTGTGAATTTTTGTGCAATTTCGTTTATTTTAAAAATTATGTTTTGACTGATTTTTAGTTTTTATGCACTTCTTAAATTGTCAATAGTATTAAATATTTACACCATTTGAAAAATAAAAAAATCTGACGAAGAAATTATAATATTACTTGTATTTTTTGAAGTGTTTTTAAATGCAAATCTCTTCTTTTAAAATCAATATTTTAAACCACAAAATCGTTCAGCCAACATACACACACACACACATAAAGCTCAAACTGAGAATCTCCTGTTTTAACTCTGTTAAAGGGAAGACCCAGGGCTCATTAAGAAAAAAAATATCACAACTATCCACAAATAAGCCAGCTCCCTGCAATCCGACACGCACTTGACCCGATTTTCTCGATCATTCCACGAACGAGGGCGGGCAAATAAAGCATTTATAATATTTTTCTCGGGAAGAAACCAACTTCGAGTAATAGGATATTCTAATAAACAAATGTTTGCTAAGAAAAAGGCAACAGAAGCCGTTGTTTACTTCGGGAAGTATGGCTCTTTGCGGGAAATGGGGAAGGCATGGCGTCATGCCAAGGGAGAAATAGGCGAGCGTTAGGCCGGGCTTATACGGAGTTCTTTAAACGTTATACAATGTGTAACGCGCGTTTCAAAGCGTTACAAGCTGCGGTAAACACTTTCCATCTGGTGATTTGCTTGGTTGATTGAAGGTAGACCAATTTAAGGTATTTGTTAACTATTGCGATACACATAATGATTCCCAAAGTACAGAATTATCTAGCTTGTGAATTATGGAATTCATGTAAATTATATTCTTACAAACTAATTACTACAGTTATTCTGCTGGATTTTTTACGGTGTCGTCTACTAATCAAAATACAGGTTTATTCCTAGTTCGGCCGTAGATGGGTATGCGTCGGACCTGCTTTGTAACTGTATTACCATAAAATATTCACATAAAATTGAATAATTGAGTCAGTAAAACCTTTTTGTTTTGTTTGTAGTTACAGTTTCGGTTTCATCAGAAAAATCAGTTTCGGTCGACCAGAAGACCGACGTCTGAATGGCGGCTATCAGTGGCCATGCTCCGTCCGGCGAGTGGGAGAGCCGGGGGCCCAACTTCTTTATAGGCCGGCAACGCCTTTGTGACCCCGCGGGTGTTGCAGTTGTCTATGGGCGGCGTTGTTCACTTAACATCACGTGCCCCGCCTGCTCGTTTGCCTCCCTCTTACATTAAAAAAGCCACTAATTGTACGTGTATGCTCCGCCTTAGATTCAGCTTTTTCATATTTATTCTTGTGTGTGTTCGAATCGCATTGTATTCCGATCAATATATAGCGAGCAGTTTTAATGATTCCTGCAGTCGACATATATTTTATTTTCATACCTGCGCGCATGTGGTAATGACGTAATTATTTCATACGAAGATAATATTGCGAGAAATCCGGAAGCGCTCATTATTTTCGCTTTACGACGTAAAAATTATATTTATGATCGGAAATTCTTGCTTTTATTTCTTTCTTAGATATTTTTTCTTTCTTTCTGTGAATTTATTGTATACATTATCGATAACAATGTATTATCAGTTCTTTATCGGCCTCGTTGGCGCAGGTCAGGTCCAAGAGGTCTCAGGTTCGAATCCCGGTCGGGTCATGATGGAATATAATATTTTTCTGTTTGTCTTGGATGTTTATCTATATGTGGTATGTATTTATTAAAAACTATAGTGTTGTTGAGTTGATATCTCATAATAAAAATTTAGGAGATAACTTTTGTGTGATTTGTTTCCTTATATTTATTTATCATTTTATATATATTATCCTTAAGGACTAGACAGAGTCAAGGGTCGTGAAACTTGAAGGCCATCCTTAGCTCGCTGATAAGATTATTGGCAGAAAGAAAATTCAGATCTAGCGATAGGTAGCTAACCCACCGTCGAGGAAAAGTATCCTCTGTTTGAGGGCCTGTGAACTATTGTGAAAAGTAAGATTGTCTTTTATGTGCATTGGTCTTTTTTTTATGACAGTGGAAGGCAAACGAGCAGGCGGGTCACGTGATGTTAAGTAATCAAACGTGTGTTATATAATCCGGTTTTCGTGGGTTCGAATCCCAACGGGAGGTAACATTATAAAAAAAAATTTCTAGATTAGTTCGAATGTTCCTCGAATCCTTCAATCACCTGATTATCCAAAAATGTGAAGTGGTCAACGCAGTTTATGGACATCTATAACACCGGAAGTACCTGCCTTGAAAAATTTCTCAACATAGGTACTCTTATGCCACGCCACGGCTCGTGTCACACATAATTTAGCCTTCATACCTATTAACATAAAAGCACAATTCAATTTAAAAAAAATAATTCATTCAGACATATTAATGTCTGATATTCTGGGTGATAAAGTAAAAAAAATAATTATCAAACATGATCGCAGGAAAATTTAAAAATAGAACAAGTTTTTTTCTGGGGTCTTAAATATATAGCGGTCCCTCCGGCCAGTATCTAAATTTAGCACGTTACAGCTTTTCTGGCCAGTGTAGACATTAATGGGCTGATAATGGCCGTATTTCATAAGTTCGACAGCGAACGACCATAGAGTAAGCCTCGAAAGCTGCCAAAAGCTAGGGAACTATCTTTTATTTTTGTTGTATAATTTATATTGTTTGTAGACTAAAATCTACGGAAAAATAAAAAATAAATAAATGTTTATTTTGGCTTTAATATTAGGCATTCTACTTAACACTTTAGCTGAACTAACACTATAGGGACCTTTTACACTGAACTCATTTACATGTAATATATATTTTAGAATATGACATACTGCGCCGACCCCAAATAGTACGGGAGCAGGGCAGGCAGATATTTTGTCTCTTGTGATATTTACAGAATTTTATAAAAATTCAAATATTTACACAAGTAGTAATAAAGAATATTTTTAGGTTATAGAATTAAAAAAGTAAGTACATGAAAGAACGGTGGTGCTCTTTTTTTATGAAAGAGGGAGGCAAACGAGCAGGCGGGTCACGTGATGTTAAGTGATCATCGCCGCCCATAGACACCTGCAACACCCGGGAGATCTCAGAAGCGTTACCGGCCTTTAAGGGATTTATACGCTCTTTTCTTGAAGATTCCGATGTCATATTGGTCCGGAAATACCGTTCTTACACTAGTTACTACTAAAAATATTAAGAAATAAACATTAGCAAATTAAAGTCATCTGATTATTAACAAATCAATCAAATGTTACGATATATTGAATAAGATAGGTGATATTTTTCGGGACGCCTCCCAATACGGGACGTTCACGTCACTACGGCGTGACAAACGAGATACATTTGTAGCCCGTCTCGACACACATTATGTGTTACATACCTATAGTATATCCCGTGAAGCTTTTGGGTCCTGTGAACTGTGATTTCGCGTGTAAAAGTGTTACAAGAAGGTCAACAAAAACTTAGATTTTTTAAAATATTTTAACTTGAGTGCGTTTGACCTCAATCTTGTCTGATGGGAAGCAACGATGAGGTCTAAGGTGGAGCACGCAAACCCAAGTAAAGCATGTTTACACTTGCCTTGTCCCTATATTGAATGAACTCGGGAACAAAGACGCATGGAGGGAATTCCATTCCTTAGCGGTTCGCAAAATTTTGCGTGTAAAAAGGAGGTCAACAACTAATTTTATAATTAAATGTTACACAGAAACTTAGAATGTGCCAGTGGCTCCTCTTCCCGTACAAATTATAACAAAATAGCCGGCCAAGTCCGAGTGGAACTCGCACATGAAGGGTTCCGTATCATTTTGTCTCTGGAAAACGGCAAAAAAAAACCACATTTGTTGTATGGGAGACCCCTTAATTAATTATTTTGTTTTTGAAGCGGCAACTTTAAGACAAGACAAGAATCTTAAACATGCTTTTCATAGGCGATGGGCTAGAAACCTGAACTTGAAATTTACTATATCTGAATGTCCATTTCACCAATATTCTGCTAAGCTTGGCCTTCGTCTCTTTCGACTCATGGGTCTGTGAACCACGAAAGGGATACAGACGTTGTGTCTGTAAACAACATCGTCAAATACAGCTTCTAAATAATCAAATCACCTACCAAGATACATATTAATAAATTCATCCTTGGCGCTCCCCAAATTCGCTTTTAGACAATTACGGTCCCTCTGCAGTCGTCATAAAGATGTCACTTGGCTTACGGATGCGGGGGGCGATGATGTTCAATTGTTTTACGACGTTCTACTATCGAAAGTTACCGGTCGGTTGTGGCACTTGCTGTATTGCCGTTTTATTAATTTATGCGTTATAAATAAATATATAAGGACGAATCACACAAATTGAGTTAGCCCCAAATTAAGTTCGAGACTTGTATTATGGGATACTAACTCATCGATACTATATTTACATATATAGATAAACATCCAAGAGCCAGGCCAATCAGAAAAAGGTGATTTTCCAACATGATTTGACAGGGATCGAACCCGGTACTTCCTGAGTATCGGTCAAGTACGTTAACCGTTATACCACGGAGGTTGTAAAGTATATTTCTGAAATCATTATTACATCTCTAGCAGTTGTGCAGGTTCATTCTCATACCTTGGAGTCCAAAAATTGGATCTTCCCTCCGCGTGCTCTCCGGTCAGGCTTGGAATTAGCATGATTTTCCTCAGAAACTATAACATGAAGTTCTATAAATAGGGCTTAAAAAGTTTGTTCAAGTCCCGACCTTGACATGCCCGTGTGTACATACCTCTGATGTTGCAGATATCCATAAACTGCGGTGACCACTTCACATTTTGGAAACCACATCGCGATCACTTTAAAACTAACTAGTTAATTATTTCACCTGACCTCAATAGTAATTAAATAATTGAACAATGCGCTTGTGGTCTTAAATAGGTTATGTCTCCGTTGATACGTCGAAAAACCTTATTTTGGTTTCGACATAAATTGTGACCAATGAAAGAGAGATTAAAATCTTTAATTAATTAGTATCACGAGTTTTATTTTTAAATTTTCATTCACAATTTATTTAGTTAACAGAATATATCAAAAACCATTTTTTTTTTACTGGGCTTTATTGTAGGCTTATTGGTGGGGTTGAAATTCACATATTCAGCAAACTGACAAACAAAAAGTAAAACAAAGACGAATATGTAATTAAAACAGATACAATTTAAGTATGATTAAAATCTAACCTCATTAAGACGAGGCCAAATTATGCCGATTCCATTACTAAGTCACGAGTGCATGCAAGAATGCAGTTTTATAGTTTTATCTGCAATGAAACTAGACTCCGAACTAAAGGTCACGACAACTTTAGTGTCTGTCGTAAAGTTTTAGTTCGTAAATTTGGTACCTATTTGTACTATAGTCTTTCATACTATACGTACCTATAGTATACTTCTTGGTTTTTTAATTGTTATTATTTTAATGTTCAAATATTGGTTTGTACTGAAACAAATACTGCTGAGTTTCGTTTGGCGTGTTCTTCTCAGTAGTGGTCGTTCCGAAACACTGGTAGTTTGTAGCTTTGTAATTAATAAAGAAACAGCATATTGAAGATTCAAAAGTGCCAACATGAAATTTTTTTGTTGGTTTTGATTAACTTTTTTAGATTCTTTCCTAAATTACAGTAGTTCATGGCCATTATTCGTAAGATATATATGCTTCAAAACGGTAAAACTGCAAAATAATAAACTCATGATACTTTTTAAATTGCTCCTACATGTAGCATGAGAATATTTTATTCAGTTTAACTTCAATATTCAGCTAAAACTAAAAACGATTAAAAATTGAGCCAAGCGGTGTTAAAGTTTCCTTTCGTTCCCCAAGAGAGGGCTCTACAAACAAAGCATGTCTCGGCAACACTATAAAACTTTTTGTGGCCTCAAGAATACATTATACTGTCTTATCTAGTTCCCTTTGCCTGATAACAAGTTCGTACAACACCATATTTCAGTCCGTACTTGGGCGTTATATGTCAAGGTTTTTTGTAGTATTTTGATAATAAACTAGGTCTTATCAGTCACCTAACTTTGAGATACGTTATTCTTTGCATTTTTTTTTTTAATTTCTGTAGAGCTAATTGCTACTATCATGTCACAATTAAGTGTAAGATATTTTTGGTAGATTTTGTTACAGTCAATCATGAACAAGAAATTAGTACCACCGTGATTCAGGGGTTAAGGCGTTAGACTTGTGAAGTGTGGGGTTCGAATCCCACTGGTAGCTTTAAGAAAAATTAATTTCTAGGTTGGTTAAGATATTGAGCGCGTGAATAACTTGATTCTTTAAAATTTCAGATGATTCTTTGAAGGCATGTTAAGCTGTAGGACACGAATGCTATCTAACGTTTATGTTAACCTTTTTTATGACTGTTTCTGGTTTGCCCTTTCTGTTAATCGGTAATTGGTTGATTGGAGGTGTTTACGGAGGTATGATAACAGTTGCTGTGTGTAATGCCCAGTAACTTGATCGAATCACTTAATATAGCGGACCCTGGACTTTAACGCGCCACTTCTGTCTTATTTTTTGGGAACGGTCAGAATTTTACGTCTAATAGTCAGAAGTGTTCATTTTTTATGTCAGAGGGATGCAAACGAGCAGGCGGTTCACGCGATGTTAAGTGATCACCGCCGTCCCTAGACAACTGCAACACCCGCGGGGTCCATACTTCAAATCTAAATGTTACTAATAGTGAAACCAATATGACTTTAATTTTAAAACGTGTTGTGTTTGTGAGCTATTATTTTACGAAATCAAAATAAAATAATCAACTTTTAACTGTATAACCTAACACCAACGCATGTTATCGTTTGAAATTGTGTTTTTGTACAAGAATTGATAATTATCAGGCAATTATTGTAAGCCACGCCATGTTGTTAGCAACTCGTAAATTATGAACGATTTTTTCGTCATTTATGTAAAACACTGTTATTACTGCTTTTACGTTACAAACGACTATGTAATTAATGAATTATGGGTTATAATTTTGTCCGTTAAAGACAGGCGTGGAAGCATTTTTATTTTACGCACATAATCAATTCTATTTTTCAGGGAAATTTAGTAATCGTTGCTTCGAACTAGTATTACGCAACCTCAGATGACCGTCAATTTATCACACATAATACTTAGAGATATATTCTTGACAAGATCCCAGTCAGGTCAAGATGGGACCTTTTTCTGATCAGCCTGGGTTTTGGTTTATCTATGTGTATTTATTATAAGATATAGTATCATTGAACTAGTATCCCATAACACAAGTCTCGAACTTAGTTTGGAGCTAACTCAATCTGTGTGATTTGTCCCTATATCGGGGAAAAAGTCTTTTCGCATTATAGTATGTATGAACTTGTAATAAAATATCTTTGGCTATAGTATTTGTATCG